>JAPMNP010724690.1:262-19249 GCA_029874935.1 Atherina boyeri
CCTTTACCATGGGCCCCACGTGGGCATGGGCCCCTGGGCCTGTGCCCACAATGCCCATTGGATAATCCGGCCTTGGTGACACCACAGTGTCCTTGGGTGTTTTGAAAGGCGCTATATAAAATAAATGTATTATTATTATTATTATTACTGATGCGTGCTGCAACTGAAAGCCAGTGCAGAGAGATTAGCATAGGAGTGACATGAGCTCTCTTGGTTTGGTTGTAGACCAGACGTGCTGCTGCATTCTGGATCATCTGCAGAGGTTTAACTGTGCATGCAGGGAGGCCAGCCAGTAAGGAATTACAGTAGTCGATGCGTGACAAGATCAGAGCCTGAACCAAAAGCTGTGCCGAATGTTCTGTCAGCTAGGGTCTGATTTTCCTGATGTTGTAAAGAGAAAAACGGCAGGACCGGGAGATCGAGGCAACATGGTCTTTAAAGGTCAACTGGCTGTCTAATATGACACCAAGATCCCTAGCTGAGGACGTGGGCACCAGTGTGGTGGAATCCAACTGCACACTTATCTGAGGAGATAGGGAGAGACTGGCAGGGTAGACAATAAGCTCAGTCTTGGACAGATTCAGCTGAAGGTGGCGTTCCTTCATCCATGCAGGGATATCAGAGAGACATGCTGATATCCTCATTGAGACGGTAGTGTCGTCAGGTGGGAAGGAAATGAAAAGTTGGGTGTCATCAGCATAGCAGTGGTGGAAGAAGCCATGACGGCAAATGACTTCACCTAGTGAGATGGTGTACAATGAGAAGAGAATTGGACCAAGTACCAATCCCTGTGGCGCCCCTGTTGCCAGCTTATGTGATCTGGACCCTGGTCCTTGCCATGATAATCTGAAGGATCTTCCAGTGAGGTAGGACGTGAATCACAAGAGGGCAGATCCTGAAATGCCAAGCTTTTGAGAGTGTGGAGAAGAGGATGTGGTAGTTGACCGTGTCAAAGGCAGTGGACAGGTCCAGCAATATGAGGACTGAGGAGAGACCAGTGGATCTGGCAGCCCGTAGTGACTCAGTAACTGCCAGAAGAACAGTTTCAGTTGAGTGTCCTTGTCTAAAGCCTGACTGAAATGGATCAAAAAGGTTCTTGTCATGAAGGCCGTGACCGCCGCATACCCTTTTATTTCCACTACGAGTTCTTCCGCTTCAACATTTTCCTCACGCCTCCCATTAGCTTTCACCATCAAAACTCTCACTTCATGTATTCTCTTGCTGCAAATGTTAGCATCTGCATGGAGCATCCAGGAAGAGTCAATTTGGTTCACCATTAACGCACAGAGCATGAATACATTTCCTACTTAAAATATGCAAATAAGGACAACTATGTATTGGAGTTTGATGTGATAAGTATGTTGCGCAGGATGATATTCAAATGAAAGTACTTTTTTGATACATTGTTCGAAATATTGTGCAGCCCTAACTCACACAAAAAGATGAGAAACCCACAGTAAAACTAGGCACCGTTTTCAATACTCATGTAAATAATAATAAAATCAACAAGCTACAGATACAGTGGAGACCTAGTTTATAAGTACCAGGGGGGCTATGGTTCCCAAGTCACTACCATTATGCAAATAAAAGCCCTATCTGAACACACATACATAAACCCTTTAGTGCTACAAACTGCATGGATGTGGGGTGGCATGCACATTATAGCCCCCTTCCTTTTCTCTAATGAGAGCTGAAGAGAACTAGTCCTACTTTAATCAGGTCTGAGTCCAGTGCAGCCAGTCTAGTCTGATGGGGGCTGAGTGGTGCATGGACTATGTTAAGGGTTCACTGCTCACTGATACAACAACTTCACTTCCAGGGCGAGTTCAGGCAGACCACAGTCTTACTCAGTCTGGCAGGAGGAGCACATATGCCCTGTTTTGTTTTGCTTTAATACTGTCTATTTGAAAGAAATGTTTAGGCGTTTTGTTGTTATAGTATGGAGGGCAGTGCATTTAAATGTCTCAAATATTCTCTTACTGAGCTTTGACACGGCTTCTGCAAACACAACTGCTGCTGCTTCTCCTCCCCAGGCGCTGGACAATAAAAATAAAAGAAGCTCATCTGGACTGTTTCAGTCAGTATCCATTGTGATTTGAAACCTTGAATTTGCTATCACAGGCACATGTTTTTTAGCCAGAATGCATTGACGTTATACGAGATCTGTAAACACCACTGCAGGAGGTGACATTTACCCCATCAACTGATAAATATCTGTTTAGTCAGGAGCAGAATTAACAAAAATCGATATGGAAAAAGTCCCTGCATTTGTGTGAAAAACCTGAATCACTTCAGAACTTTGCACACGTCTGAGACTGAGCACAGGAAACTTACACACCTTAAGAAACACACATGCGCATTTGCAGAGTAGATAAAATCCATGTTAAATAATAGATGCAAATCTGATGTATGTTGTGAATATTGTTCGGTTGAGAACTGCGATTGCGTGCCACTGACTGGCCTGCACTGAGCTCTCACTCTCTTTTTCATACACGCACAAACCATAAGCACACCTCATTCCCAAGTGTAACGAAGACTGATGTGAACCAAGGGAGGAAGTATGAATTATTCAATTGGAATATTATTCCAAAAGGTCCATTCTCATCTGATCATGATTTCCTTGCAGAAGTAAGAATCAGAGTCAAATATATGAAGACCAAAAAGAGTATTTTGCATACTACTAATAGGTTCCGGACATCTGGTAAGGCCATTATTTGAATTTTTTTTCATTCATTCTGTGAACACTTACTGTGATTCGCTACTAGAAGTAAATATTGCATGGCTGAGTCAAGCCATTTTTTTAATATGATATATTTCTTGCATTGTCTATTTCCAGATCTTTGGTATCAAGCATTATTGGTACCACCGTGCAGCACGTATATGAACAGGCATCCAAAGCAAACAAACATATAAACAAATGCAAAAAACAAGCCCTTAGGAGTCAGTCTCTGTCTAACTCATTCTGCATTCTACAACTCTTACTTTCCCTCCCTTTTCATTTCTCTCTCAATAAGACGGTTTGGTGCCTCTGAGGAAAAGCCCTCATTTTAATTAGACCTGACCTGAGAATCACTTAACTGCTCCTCTCCGCTTATGCCTTCCCCCTCCTCTCCAAGCCTTCGCTCTGTTCCTCACATAGGTCCATTAACACCCTTCCCTTGGCACCCACAGGCTTCAACAGGGGGCAGACACAGGCGTTGTCTTAAAGACGTTTTGAGGACATGCCAAGAAACATTAACCTACTCTATACACCTCCCTCGGACTCTTTCAGTTTAGCTTCCTCTTTCCCTTAAGTCCTCTTCTACTCAGCCCCATCAGCCCCATCATCATGTTCATCTTTTTTTCTGCTCCCTCTTTGCTTCCCTACTCACCTAAAAAGTGACTCAGCTGGCTGAAGTTTTTGTTTGGTATGATGGATGTTAATGAAGATGATCAAAGGATTGAGGAGTTGGTTGTACACATGCAAGAAGCACTAACATCTGTTTAATTATTGGTTCACTATCAGACTTTAGGTCATAATAGATATATATTAGTGTTTTTGATATAATATTCATATATGAGCACTTGGACAATCAAACCTGCCAATAAGCTGTGTTTTTAGAGTTAATTTTGGTTGTCTAATCCCATCAATTTTAAAGTAATTTGCAAAAATATGTATCAAATATTTTTCAGATTTGTTCAAACTCCTGGATGCACCGCTTATCGTTCAGTCTAAAGTACAGTAGAATATAGAAGAGGATAACTGGGCTGCACTTTGGCAAAATTTTTACTTTATTCACACTAAAGGCTCTTACATACCCAACGAGAAGTGGACTTGATCGGGGACAGCTTGCGGGTTATTTTCGACGCTTCAGCCGAGCAGAACTTTTTTCTTGTGGAGGCTTCGAGAAGTATTGCATGATTGGTCAGAAACTTGAGAGGCGTGGCAACACAAGCAAGCTGGAAGCAAAGTTTTCTTTTTTTTTGCAGAGGGGAAGCCAAATGTCGACATTTCCTGTTTATGTTGACGCAAGTAAGTACACAATGGATAACTGTGAGGAACAACTGGACGAGGCGGTGAGGAATTCTAAAAATCTTTATGATACTTCCCTAAAAATATATAAAGATACACACTTCTGCAGCTTTGACCATCCAGATGCAACGATCGTATGGTGCTGCCAACTGTCAAACAATATTGTTCAGCATGACATATAATGCAGTCCAAAGGCCTTATGAGGACTTCTGCAGGGAGGTTTCTCGTGAAGTATGAAATGACATGCCGAGCAAGAACTTTGGTCTTGCAGCCTTGAGAACAAGAACAAAGTTCTCGCTTCTTGTGGAATATGTAACAGACTTTACTGGTGGATGACCTTACATTTCTTTGTAAAGTCATCCCCACTGCATCAACAAAGCATTTCTGTTCAAATGAATGAGGATGTTAAACTGTGAAACGAGTTCACTCATACATTTTGAGCTGAATCTAGCTGTCATCATGTCTGTCTTTCTCCTTCCTTCCATATTTCACTCACTGATTCTTTTTCTTTATAAACTCTATCATGCCACCAAACACTTTTCAATAAGAATATTTTATAGAATTGAACATGTTCTGTGTATAGACTGAACAGTCACAGTGACATGGCATGTAAGTGTTACAAACACCTCCAAACAGGCTCTCTAACAGAGGACTAATTTGACATAAATCCCCATCTTACACTGTATTTGACCCGCTGTCATGCCTCTGGCACCCCAATACCCCACAGGCACGTTGGGTGTCAGTTTAAAGGGTCAAGCAAAGGTAAAGACAATGTAATTGCGTACAATCTGCATTCTTCAGAGCAGAAGCATTTTGCATTTTGAAACCAGTGACGTAAGCTTATGCCCTATCAGTATGAGTGACAGGTACATTTCTCAGACATATTGCGTGTTTGAGAAACTTTAGGATAGCATAGAATGTGTCTGCATTTCTCAATATGTATTGCATGTGCTGCAGCACTAATGCCAATATCTCAAGCAGTGGTTGTATATGTGTCTATGGGTATGTGTTAATCTTGTCCTAACACTTTACACTCCCCTACCTGCTCAGACAGGGCCATGGGTTAATTCTGGCCTCAGGCATCAAAGCTAATAACTGCTCATCAACCGCAGCTTGAACTCTCAAAAGTCAAGTGTTACTGTGGTAAGCTTAACACAGAACCAACAGACCACTGATCGAGCTGAATGTGGGATGGGGAATAATTAAACCAAAACCCACCTAGAAACAAAAAAAATAATGTCAATTTTCAAATACAAGAAAAGCTTTTAAAAAAACAAAACAAAAAAAAACCTGCTCTGTGTCCTTACAAACACAGCCCTTCTGCATTCCTGACATAGTGGGTGATAGGAGGATGAGTCAAACAGCAGTTAAAAAATTAGTTAGCAGAACAAATCTATGTGTAGCTGGAATGACATGCGACTGCATGACCCAGCTGGTGAGGAGTTGGTGCTGTCAATCACCTGTTATTCAACACCATCACACATAAATTAATCCAGATAGATGACATACAGAAAGTTGATTGGACTTGCTGTTTTTTAAAGGATGTGTGGAAGTAGACAGGGCAGAGGAGGGAATGCTGTTCTTTGTGGCTCCAAGCAAAAGAGGCTTGTTGCTTGAGTAAATGAGATGATGAGTGGGAATGGTGTGGGCTGTCACATGTCAAACACTGGTCTTTTAATCCAATCGGCATCTCATATGTCAATCAGCTCCACACAAGAGCAATTGACCAACAGGTCAAGAGTGATTTAAAAGGATCCATGTAGCTAGAAAATAACAGTAGTCCAGCTTGTTATCCTTTAGACAAATATGCCTTTTTAACACCGGCCTCAGAGTTTGCATGTAGTCATACCTTTGTGACATTTCAATCTCAGATGATACCCAAATTAATGACAGCCAAATGAGGTGCCAATGAGCATGTACAAGAACATAATAGGGTATTACAATGACTAATCTGTGTTTTGGCTGATGTGATGCATGACTGATGATATGACACAATGTTTTCTGGGAATTTCCCTGACACAAGAATGTGTCATAGCCAAGGATTCGGACTGACGTTTTATATCAAATGCTCTCTTGCGTAAACAACTGCAGCTTTTTTAGAATTGTAAAAAGTCTTATGCCAGTATCACCCATTTTCTTTTCAACTACCAGCAAATGATTTCCACTAAACAAAAAGTTCCTTGAAAATAGAGACAGACAAAGATTGGTCTTGACAACATGCTGCTGGGATGTATGATGTACTATCAAGGCCCTACAAAGCTTCTAGCCGTGTTTCCATAGCCAGTATCTACCCTACTCTACCGTATTCTACTCTACTCCACCCAGTTTCTGTTCGCGTTTCCATTGCCACTACCACTACCTGGGCCGTATTTGAGCTTTAGCCCCATAGCCCCTCCTCCTATGCACCACTGACACGATGTACAGAGCGACCGCAATGCGCATAAACCCACTCAGAGAAAAAACAATGGAGATTGCGGACGGAATGTTGTTCCTGGTGCTTGGTTTGTGGTTGTTTACCACAGCTAGAAGACAGGGACTCAAAAATGGCGCCTTCTCTATTGCCTTGGGGCTGGGGCTCGTTTACATACACAGTCGCTCACCGATGACGATTGTATCGGACCAATCAGTGGTCTAGAAATTTCCACGTCACGTTTTAGAACCGGACTACTTTCTTTACGAACCTTCTCTAGAGTAGGGCAGCGGTCACACCTGGGTAACCCAGTTAAGCACAACTGGGCTCCAAAAATTTACTAGCAGACAGCCTGCGGTCACTCCAGCCATGTCGATAACGCGCCACTATATCGCCACGTTTAAAGGTGATCTATAGAACATTTTCTCCTCCCGGTCAGTGGGTGGAGTTTTCATACTCAACCACTCTTGCTCCTACCGTCAGCTGCACCGGTTGCCAGGTTCGCTGAATGTCCGCAGGGGAGAAGCCGTGATTATATAGTCTGCCGTTATGTCAAGTGATGAGTCTTGCGTGGTAATGTATGGGATTCTTTCTTGTGTGCCATATGACGCCATTACACGGTGCAACAATCACTGTATAAAACATGATTAGTAAACGATCTGGCATCCTGTGCGCTCCGCTTCTAATGACATCAACGGCCTGATGCTGTTGGCTGAAAGACACTTGCTGTCGAGGGGGGCGAGGCAACCAAAGGGAAATATTTACGTTTTTAGTACAAAATATAAATTTTCTCCAAAATGAACACTTTTATTCTTCACCATTTTAGACGTTCTGTAGGTGTATTATTGTTTTGAAAATATACGTTTTTATGAAAAAGTTCTATAGATCACCTTTAAAGACTCATTTCCATGACAGTGACAGCAATCCAGAGGTGGAGGGGCACAGCTGGTAGCGCAGCTCACCTCACAGCTAGAAGGTCCTGCGTTGATTCCCGCCGGGGACGCTGTGGGTGCTGAGGGTGTGTTTGTGCCTCTGCATCATCGGCACCCACACCCTGGGAGGGGTTTGCGAAAGGGCCTTTTTCTGTGTGGAGTTTGCATGTTCTCCTCGTGTTCCCTTGGGTAGCTCATGTGAGCTACTCTCACAAAAACATGCACCTGTCCGGGGCTGTACACTGAGCCCTAGGTACCAAATAAAATTTTGCGGTGGAAACATCCGTTTTGTAGGGTAGAATAGAATAAAGTAGATACTGGCTATGGAAACTTGGCTATAGAGACTCTTGGCCTCAGTCGTCCACCAAAGTTTGCCCAATACAAAAAACTAATTAAAAGACCATTGAGGATAACCACCTTGACTTTTACAGACCTTATAAATCTATACTAGAGTGCTCTATTTGGGGGTCAGAAAAAGGAGGGGAGTGGGCCAATGTAGACAGAAGAATGTGTTAGAAGGACTCTGAAGAGTGGCAAAAAAAGAGAGGGCGTTGACGGTAGGTTGCAGGGTAGTTTGGGGGCAGGGTGGGCATTCCTCTCCTCCCCTTCAAATCCTGCCTGAGACAATGGGATTCACTAAGAGCCAAGGACCAGAGGGTGTGATAAGGTAATGATAATGTAATGAGGACCAATCATGAGCCTGAGCTAAAAGGGAGGGCCTCTTAATTTGTCTCTAGAGTGGTAGTTCAGTGACAGATTGATTGCTTTGAGTGAAAGTGACGATATGACACATGCCAAATGGATGCATCCCCGGCATGAAGAGAAAGTAAAAAATAATGAAAAATCAAATATTTGAATGAAAGACAAAAGAAGAAAGCCACAAAAAAATGTGTAATATCCAGCTAATATCTATCTCTATACATTAACCATTCTTGCATTGAATTCATACAAATTTAAAACTATAATGCAAAAGGATTTTCCTGTAGTCTTTAAAAATGACAAATCAGTTTCTCAGAAGGTACAGCAAATGAACTTTGATTACTGCACTCCCATTCACATCAGCTTATAGTCCATGGTGCAAGGTAATGTTGCTCTTCTGCTCCTCTTTCTCAACATGTCATCACTGCTGCCAACAGGGGTTTGACTGAACGGCAGAGTGCCAGATAAAGCAGGCTGCACCTACTCTACGCAGCTTGTTCCCCTTGAGAGCTATTGTGGCTTAAAGTGTTTGCCTGTGCAGCCCTGTTTCTTTTCCAATTCCCTCCTTTCAGTTAATGTTAGGGTTAAACAAAACAATTGGCTGAATTCAACAATGGCACATCCAAGAATATAATATCTGCATGCTTATTATTAAGCACTAAATATATAAAAGAGTGAATTATATATCTCAGTTGAACAGCCGTCAATATTTCTTCATGGCATATTTATGAATATGGATAGATTTTTCTCACTCTGTTGCCTCTTTACACAACAGCAACTGTGGCAGCAACAGTGTATAATCAATAGTTGCACCTTTCATTTTGCCACCCAATAACAGACAAAAATAAACACAGCTTGGCAGCGCTTTGCTTACAGGTGAGATTTTTTGTTGTCATTGGGATTTAATTTAAAAAGATGATGAATACTAACATAACAAACACAAGCTTAATGAATAATTACTTTGCATCTAACCCAGTTTGAATTTAAGTTTATGATTACATGGGAAGTTACAAAACCCTATCTCATCCGAGAGAACTTATCAAAAAATCTGTTCACTGTACAATCACCAAAACCCTGTTTAAGGTGTGTAATCTTGACAACATACCTCAATACTGAACTGTTTTCTCTTGAGCTTAAAGGCCAGGTCCTTGTGGTCAGGAAGTTGGCTTGCCAGACAGTTCAGGTGAGGAACCTGGTGAACATGTAGTAGGCCTGTGAAGGACAGAGGGGAGCAGATTAAATGTGAGAAAGTTCAACAGTGCATGTATATATATATTTAAAAATAAAATTATAGTAACAGGTCTTGTCCTGTTTATTGTGTCTGTGAGTTTTATGTTACACTATATGCAAATAACAAACCGCTTTGCTTTACACAGAATTTGGATTTGCTATTTACATTAAAAATGAAACTACTCTACGTTTCTATTTTAGAATTATAAAAGAAAGATTAACTGTTGATTACTAATTATTAATTGCAGTAAGCAGTAATCAAACAAGAACAAGCTTTTACAGTATATACAGTATCAGACAGCTACATCAAGATACATTAAGTTATATTGTTTATAGTAATATAATATAGTAAGCAATATTTCAGAAGTGTGAGAAACTTTTCTTTAGAAATTATTCATTCAGATATCTACAAAAATGTATACATCTGCTATCATACTCTCGTTTTTCCCTCTATGAGCTTAAGTGTGGATAAAGAAAATTTGCCAACTACTATTTGGGACAAACATATGAACTAACAATTCCGGCAACGGCTGGAGAAAAGGTCTGAGGATTTTTGAGTCTCTTTTTTTTCAAAGACTTTCCTCATTTAATTTTTGCACAGTTACATTTTCTTAAAACTGGATGTGTACTGTAGAAGTGTGGTGGTATAAATACGCATGAGAAAGAAAAGAAGAGATGAAGGGAGTAATGGAGAAAGGAAGACAGACAGAGAAAGTGGGGGATGGTGGGTTCTCTCCTCTGTGCACTTGGGTGATTTCCCCTTGCCTGATTTGCAGTGACAGGCTTCCCAGCATGCTTTGAGCAGCCCTGAACTGCTGCCGCAAACACGCACGCACGCGCAACTGCACGCACTCTTACACTCGTACCAGATGCGTTTGCACTCATGAGCACACATCAAAACAATAATACACAGAAACGTATTTCATAACCATACCAGGATTTCTCTAGCTGGTTAAACAGGGCAAATTTATATTTCTGAACAGGAGAATCACACAATATTCACAGCAAATCCCAATGAACCTTTTTGCAACACAAAGTGATTCTAGAAAATTATGTGGCACAACTCTCATGCTGAATGAGCTTAAAGCCACCTGCCTATACGGTGCAAAGGAATGTGATCACTGTGTGAAGAGTTTTCTACATACAGTAGTAGATGCTGCTGGATGCAAAAAAAAAAAATCCTCCACTGAATGTTTTCAATATTATCCCTTCATGTGTCACAACCAGGGTCTTACCCGAGGAAGGGAAGGATGGGGGGAAAAGACAGGAAAAGAGAAAAAGCGCAAAACTGAGTGGGAGAGTTCGAGAGGCACTGCTAAAAATATCCCACTCGCTTATTTTGACCTTTATGCGTGGGGAGTGATAGAAAAGAGGATAGTGAGCAGAAGAAAGAGGGAAGGATAACACTGTGCAGAAAAGTGATGGAGAGGACAGAGAGAGCAGAAACAAACTACATTGCCCTCCTCTCCACTGTCTTGGTTTCTTTCGTCCCTCACCGGTGTCCTTTCTCCCTATTGAAAGCTTTGCCCTCCATTTATTAGCAGAGCATGCTGACCGTGGAGACATTGAGCGAGGGATAGAGAGATAGAGGCAGAAAGGAAGAGAGAGTGATGGTGAGAATATCGATTCCCCAGTGTTGGTCTGCTCTGCTCCAGAGCCTCAGGGGTATGGAACTGGGGATGGAGAGTGGGCGAGGCGAGAGGGAGAGAGGCTCTGCTGGAGGGGGGGAGGCAGGGATGGAGGGGGTGAGGGTGCGAGGGAGAGGGGGTACAGCGTGGCAGCTGAATCCCCCCCGGCCTGTCTACTGAGGAGCACGTCTGATTGAGCAGCAGCACACTAACGCACACTGACAGCCTGGCCTGCAAGGGGGCTGCCCTGCCTCCATCCACAGCCCAGCCTCAGCTTTAATGCACTGAATACTATGTGTGTGTGTCTGCGAATTTGATGGAAAATAGACAGTAAGATAAGCAAGTGTGTGTGTTCTTACCATGGTAGTCTTTGTAGAGCGGGCTGGTCTCTCTTTCTGAGCCTTTGAAAGATTCTAGTGCTATGGCATTGTCACATAGCCTGGTTATGCTACCCATTAGAGCTCTGTCCTGTAGGATGGAGAGGGATCAAGATTGAGGGAGGGAGAGAGCAAGAGAGAGAACATAAGCAGGTAATTAAAAGCCTCCTGACGAGCCATCAGTGTTGCAATTAAATTAGGTCATTAATTCCTGTGGCCAGGTCACCTCTTACCATGACTTACATGAGTGCAATGAGTTATAGAGGTGAAAACACAGATAGGAATCTCAGAGGTGATGTCAGAGCCAACAGACATACATATACCTTAGACCAGTCAAACATCCATAAATATGGCATGGAAAAATTCAGGGTGTCACACTTACATAATTCAACTTTATCAAAAAGAACCTCTGACAAAAAGGCTAACGACTGGTTCACAAACTCGAACCTGTGCACAGCATGACAGGATAAAGAAGGATGAGAAGCAACATAGGTTTGATGAGGAGAGCTCCCCCTACTGGTTCGATGAGTGACTTGACAAAAGAAAGAGGACAAATGAGGAGTGAAGACAGTGGATAATAAAGAATGGGGGAGTAATATACCAAGAGTAAAGGTAGAAGGTTGAGGGAGTGGAAGGGAAAGGAAGGAGAGAGAGGGACACTGGGACAGAGGGAGAGGGGGAGTCTTACATTATTAATCCCTCTGCCTCCTGAATCATTCACATCCGTCTCTCTGTGTTGGCTGCCATCGCCTAATGCAGTTTTCATGCCTTCATGTCTTTTCCCTACTCTTTCTTCTTCCTTTTCATTTTTGTCCTACTTTTAAAGTATGCATATCCTGCCAGTCAATGCCACCACCACTCAGAGGGTATCTTAGGTCACTCGTGCAGTAATTAAAGCCGGTAAGAGTTTGAATACAACAAATAACTCAAAACAATAATGGCACAATGTTACCAGTACTGTCTGAGTGAGAGATATGATGATTAAAACATTAGCAGTGTTACTCTGCAATGGCCATAATAATTTATATGTATACTGATGACACTAAGATGAGGCTCCTTGGCAAAGAGTCAGAAGTTTCAAAATCAGAGGAAACCAGAGTCCATTGTGAGCAGCTGGGCACACTGGCAGGATGGTAGAATGAGGTCAGTATGACGTTCATGTGCTCCACATCCTCCCAACTTAAAGGAGGTGGTCACTAGTCAGAGGAAGGCTTACTTGATCTTATTTGATAGTGTCTCTTACAAGAGTTAATTGATTTTGGAGTTAAAGTTTATTGTGGTTTAATAAGCTAAATCAAAGAGTCCAACAAAGTAAATATATTAAAAACCCCTCCTCTTAGCTGACCACTGACTGACGGGTCAGAATGAGGGACCAGAGTAAAGCTTACACCTTAACATTTTACTTTGTGACTTGGCTAAACAACAGCAATTGTATTCATATTTCTCATTTCTTTACACATAAACTTAGAGAAAAATATCTATCTATTTTTCCTGAAAATAGAATAAAAAAAGGATAACAGGAATATGACAACCTGTTAAATAATGTAAGAAAATGCAACAATTTTAGGAATTACAAAACGTATTCTGTTTTGCAAAAGTCCATGAAATCCCAAATGTAAACCTCACAATCAAGATGCTAAAACTGTGTTCTACATATCATGTTGTACATATGCATGCTTATTGATTCAGAAATGTTTCACTGTCGGTGAAGACTAAATTCAGATTCAAATCCATCATAGGAAGCTTTAATTTGAGATAAATAAAAAATCTCTACAACCAGGTTTCATTGTGAAATTATGTGCCAAACATTGGTGCGTAACCAATTCAAAACTGAGCCAAGATGTTTCTATTAAATATCATTACAACAATAAGGCCTTTCATTGCTGCTGGTTCTTGCTATTGGTTTAGTGTGTCATGGTTTTAAGTCTGAGCAGCTGAAAAGATGTGCAGTGCCCGGAGAAATCTTTCAGACACTTTTATGTATTTTTTTTGTTAATTCATGAAAGAATACATGACAGAAATATACCACTAACATGGCTATTCTGACCCTTTTAGACCTCATTGCATTTTATATCTTGTGCATCAAATTTCTAACCTTCATTCAACTGTGCCTAACTGAATTCACTAGACAAGGTTAATAAGACACACATCTATACAAGTACGCTCTTGCAGCTTATGGTGGATGTCAAAATTAAAAGCAAGCTCTGAGGTTGAGAGAATCAAATGCAGGCTTACAAGACAGGTCTCTGTCATAATGGTCTTTAGCTCTGGGGAAGGGTATATTCAAATTTTCTGAGCATTTTAGGAGCCCAGGGACAAAGTAGCTTCATGAAAATAAGAATTACAACCTTGTGATCTGATGAAATTTGAACATTTAACACTGAAGAATTTGGTTTCAAATCAGTGTATACAGAGGAAACCAAACTTTGCATAGGTACCATTCCTATAGTCAAACATGGACATGGTCACCAATTCCCATTGGACAAAAAATATGGAACAATCCTGAATGAAAACCTTTTCCATAGTTACAAAAAAACAATAGCCATGGAAAAGATTTACAATAATCAAGACAAAACCAGCAGTCAACAGCCAAAAATAGACATTTTAGGAACATTCTGTTAACATTCTGGAAAGACCTATTCCTAATTTGGACCTGAACCAGCAGCATCTTTGATGAGACCTGAAATGGCTTTGTGATAACCATCCCATCCAAACCAAAAGAGCTTTCATGTTTCTGCAAATGTGAATGGAGAAAGTTCCAGAAAGATGTAATATGATACAAAATAAAATACTTTTATAATACTTGCTTCCGCTCTGTCATTGTGGAGTTCGTTGTGTATATTAATAGAAAAAAAGGAACTGAATAACTTTTAGGAGGTGTCTAAAATCTAACAAAATGCAGAAAAAGCATCAGAAAACTTCCAGTTTGCATCTATTTTGTGTGAGCTGGGTATGGTTGCTGGATATAATATAATGGAGGAGAACCAGGCTAGGACAAGACTAATTAATGTTTCAGATGGACTGTGGCACAGGACTGCTGTGAGGAGGCTTTCAGTGACTCGCTCAGCTTCCAAAGCTGCTTAATAATAGATTGAGCATTATAGACTAGTAGCAGTGGGCTAGCTGGCTAAGAACTAGCTGTTTCAGCCTGCTAGCCCATTGCTACTAGTCTAGACAGTTTTCCAAATGCCACACTCTCTTATCTGAAGTAGTTATGAATGCAATATTATGACAGAGAGAAACTCTGCTAACATGGAAGTTGGTAAAACATTTAAGGCAACATTATTTCAGTTTAACGTGAACAGGTTTCAAATGTTGGTGATCTCAACCGATCAATTAAAGTGCTTTTCTTATGATGATACCATCAAATGAGATTCATAATGCTAAGCTAATCATAAGGTCATAATATAACAGCCGCTAATTACCTCCATGTTGGCTTAGTCACCAAACACCTGATTCAGTCCAAAATTTTCCCCTTTTTTCTTTCCCATCTTATTCACTTCTCTCCACAGGGTGGAGAAGGGGGAGGGGGCAGATTAAGGGTTTGGAAGCCTGGCCAGAGTGGGACAAGGGGACCGCTCCCACCACAGCTGACATCTGCTAGTTAGCCACTCTACCTTTTTTGACTAGGCCAAAGCCGCTGTGCACCGAGCATATAGGCCTGGAGCCAGAACATGTTGTGACAACACAGCTGTTCTCAAAGTTAAGCACTGACCTATATCTTTGAATAAAGGGATCACAAATAACAAAGTGTCAATGCTCATGTCAGTGATTGCTCCAAGAGTGGTTAAAGTGTGGCCAGGTTAGCTCAGTAGAAAGTCTCAGATGCCTTCTGTGGTGAATTTGCCTCTATGGTTGACTGTCTGGGGGGAGGGCTGTGGTTTGCCATATGCCTCAGCAGATGAATCCACCTTCACACTGAGAGGCCAGACTGGACACAGACACATGCATGCAGACTCATAGCCCACCCCACAGCCCCCCAACTCACCCACAACCACAACTAGAGACACTACTTCAAGGAGTGATGTTTGTAAGACTGTAAAATGCCAAATACAAGCACACACTCTGTGTATGACAACAAGTAAAAGCAGAAACAAACAAGCAGGGTTTGATGTCTCTTAATGTGGACTTGACTGGGATGTTTTGGGAGAGATGTTTGGGGTGGAGGCCGCCCACAACATAAAGACTGTATGCTTTGTCGCCACTAAACGAGGAGTGCATGGACCAAACAGCTACCCATGCACTAAAATGCCAACTGTGTCAGCTTCAATAACTAATTATCATTAATCAATTTCAGTTAAATCAAGTTCCTCCTTCCATTCTTCTGGGGGAAACTAAAGGTTGATGGTTTGGGATACCATTACTAGCTTACTTTCTAAAACTGTTTCACCATAAAAAAAAGAAAAAAAAAGCTGAAGATGTGTGACCTTTGATAGGTTGTCTGCATGTATCAAATACTGTCTTACCTGGATGAGATGAGAAGGTACAGTAACTACTGCAACTGACAGCGATGACCTCAGCAAGGCACGTAGTCCATACAGAAAGGTAGTCAGGGCATGGCTGTGTGTAGGTTTGTCATGGCAACTCAGGTCATCACCCCATAGAGCTGAGCCAAGAGAGTGAAGCCCAATTCTCAGGATGTTACGTGACTTTGACTAGAAGAAATTCAAAAATAAAAAGAGAATCAAAATTGTCTTTATTTTTTTAGCAAAGTCTTGTAAATGAGTAACATTTCACTGAAGCAGAGAGCAAGCACACAGTAATGCAACATTAACACCAACAGATATATGAATCTGAATATTTTCTGGAAACTGCTTCAAAATTATTTCAGAAAGGTGCTGCTGTCTTGGGGTTGTATTGCCAAACCCAGGAAGAGAGCAACTGGACAGTCTGCTCACCAGCACAGACGATCGGAACATAGTGCCCAAACGTGACTGGACACAACTGCCCAATCACAGAAGCCATCTGACACACGCACAATGGACCTGTCAGACAGGCTTCCAATATGGCCGCCACCCAGAAACCCCAGCACATTCTTGGCACAACAGTGATGCTCTGCAGCCAAGGGGGCCTGGGTAAGGGTGGAGTGTCTTGCCTTGAAACCACCCTACCCCACCACAAGGGATCAACTGAAACCCACTCTCTTGAGAACTGAGAAAAAGTAGCCAAACAGTGGTGGGACATATATCACTGACCCTCAGAGAATGGAGGAGCCTGTCCAAACTGTGAGAGGTTTTTAGCCTTTAGTTCAATTGCCTTTTATTTGGGGTTTCTTTAGGATGGCTACTGATTACTGAGGTAAGAGCCAAGAGTGATTAACAAAGCCCTGGCTTGAAATCTGCTCACTTTTCTCTTTTTCCTGCCTTTACTCTTTTTTCTTTTTTTTAACTCCCCCTCCATTAACAACCTTCACAAAATCTCCGCCCCACGTCCCACTGCTTCCTCTCCCAACAGTATGACCTAAACGTCGTCTGGATCTGGATCCGAATAACAGGAATCTAAGAAAAATAAACGCCATTGTTTGGAAGGAGGTTTTCAGAGCTGGCTCATAGCTTCCAGGAGGACTCTCACACTGAACTCTCGGACCATCTTTCTTTACATAATTCAACATCAATTCTCCATCTCCACAATTAATTCTGTTATAATATTAGCATTATTTATGTATGTTGCACAGTCACAATGGTCATTTCTTTGTTTAGCAGGCTTCTCAGGTTTTGAGAACCACAAAATTAGAAATCTATTTCTGTGTCTGAACACAGCAGGGGGGATTATGGAAACAAGACTGTTGCTGTGGCAACATCAGGATGTGATGCCAAGCTTAACTTCTATAGTTTAGCCTATAGAAAAATCAGGGAACAGTGCCAGTAGGGTCGAGCCAAAGACCCGAGGCCAGCCATATAGACTACAACATGTCTGGAACCACAACCTAATCAGGCAGAGTCTGTGGAGACTCCTGCTACACCTCCCAAACTCTACTCAAAAGAGACCAATACATATACTCAGGGAGATACAGTGCTTTGCAAAAGTATTCATCCCCCTGGAAATTTTTTGTGTTTTGTTGCCTCACAACCCTAAATCAAAGTGGATTGTTTGAGGGTTTGCATAATTTCATTTACAGAACATGCTTACAAATTTCAATATGTGATTTGTTTCATTATTATTGAGAAGCAAACAACACATATGTCAACATAACAGAAAACTTCAATGTGCATAACTATTCACCCCCCTGAAGTCAGTACTTTTTAGAGACACATTTTGCTTCAATTACAGCTGCAAGTCACTTTGGATAAGTCTCTATGAGCTTGCCACATCTAGTCACACATATTTTTGCCCATTCCTCAAGGCAAAACTGCTCCAGCTCCTATAAGTTGGATGGGTTCGGGTGGTGAACAGCAATTTTAATGTCTGACCACAGATTCTAAATTGGATTAAGGTCTGGGCTTTCACTAGGCCATTCCAACACCTTTAAATGTTTCTGTTTAAACCACTCGGGTGTTGCTTTAGCAGTATGCTTAGGGTCATTGTCCTGCTGGAAGGTGAACTGCTGTCCCAGTCTCAAATCACTGGCAGACTGAAACAGGTTTTGCTCAAGAATGTCCCTGTATTTAGCACTGTCCATCTTTCCCTCAATTCTCACCAGTCTTCCAGTCCCTGCTGCTGAAAAACATCCCCACAGCATGATGCTGCCACCACAATGTCGGTGGCCAAAAAGTTTAATTTTAGTTTCATCTGACCAGAGCACCTTCCTCCATACATTTGGAGAGTCTCCCACATGCCTTTTGGCAAACTCAAAACTTTCTTTCTTATTTTTATCTTTAAGGTATGGCTTTTCTGGCCACTCTTCCATAAAGCCCAGCTCTGTGGAGTGTACGGCTTATTGCGGTGCTATGGACGGATACTCCAGTCACTGCTGTGGAACTCTGCAGCTCCTTTCGGGTTATCTTTGGTCTCTGTGACTAATACCCTCATTGCTCAGTCCGTGATCTTTGGTGTCTGCTCTCTTGGCAGGTTTGTTGTGGTCCCATGTTCTTTCCATTTGATGATGATGGATTTGATGGTGCTCCAAGAATTGGGATTTTTTTTTGTAACCCCATCCTGACTTTTACTTCTCAACAACTTTGTTCCTAACTTGTTTGGAGAGTTCCTTGGTCTCCATGGGTTTTTTTTCTTTTGGTTGTACCTCTTGCTTAGTGGTGTTTTAGCCTTTGGGACATCTCAGAAAAGGTGTATACTGACAGATCATGTGAAACTGAGATTGCACATAGGTGGACTTAATTTCACTAATTGTGTGACTTCTAAAGGAAATTGGTTGCACCAGAACTTTTTTGGGGCTTCATAGCAAAGGGGGTTAATACTTAGGCCCCGTTTACACGAAGGGAAGACACAGATATTTCCCTGCGGTTTGGCCTCTCATTTACACGAAAACCCAGTTTTTATCACAGAAAACAACTATTTCTAAAAAATCCGGCCAAAGTGGAGATTTCTGATAACGCCGGTTATGTGTTGCCGTGTCAACTGGGAGAAACAGGGTTTTAGGTTCTCAAACGTCACATTGTGCGCCAGAAAACTTTTAACGTCACGTGAGCGCCCTACTAACAGCTTGTTTGGCTACGGATCATCGTAGGATTATCATGGATGTTGTTAAGGTGATACTAATTTTTACTTTTGTGCAAACGCTTTTGGCCTGTTTGCATTTGCA
>JAPMNP010724697.1:6342-19194 GCA_029874935.1 Atherina boyeri
GTTATGGAAAAACCCGAATTTCATTTGACCAAAGTTGAACTTTTTTTCGGGACCAACTTTTCGCTTTCCCACTTGTAAGCAGGCATTCTTGTTCTCAGTCATATGTTTGGGAAAGGAAGAAGGGGGCTAAACAAAGCAAAACACCATAGCTACACAATACAGCTGGCCTTGATTGGTTGATCGGTGTCTGTTGTGCCAACATGAAGGGGACAAGCACATGGTGCAATTCGGTAGAGGGAGAGAGAAAAACAAACAGGCAGAGCCGCATTCAGACGGTTTTACGATCTTTGTGTTTTGGCTTATCGTCGGCACATTCTAATCCTTCACGATCCAATATCGTCATCTCGCACGGTCCTAATGTGGCTGCATAAAAGAAAGCATGTCTTTAATGAGTATTTCCTTTTGTAAGACACTAAAATGTCACTGGCCAGCAGAAGAGTTGCAAAGTGGGTGATAAAAAAATGTCATTGCCAGTCTATCAGTGCTGGGTAACACGTATCTTATGTGCCATTACAGTCGCAGCTTTGGAAACGCCTCTCTGGCCCACCACCTGGTGGTCATGGATGAGCTTGTACGGCGGGACAAGAACCATCCCTCTGTGGTCATGTGGTCAGTAGCCAATGAGCCTGCTGCAGAGATGCCGCCTGCTGAATTTTATTTTAAGTAAGTATTAATTTAATGTTGAAAAGTTATTTTCATCTATTAGTTATAACCAGACAAATAATAGATAACCTTTGTTTGTTTTTTGATAATCAGTGGTAATGTGGATTTGTTTTTTAAAAAACAAAAAAAAACAACTGCTACTCCTCAGGCTGTTTATGCATCATGACTTCTTTGAAAATCCCAAAGTTGAGTTTAACATTGGATATGATTGTGGCTGATTTGTCAGTCCTAGTCTCTCCCTGTGCTGTCATGTTAGGAATGCAGTACGACCAGTCAGAAAGTTGTTCTCAACAGCTGGAGCTCAGTAACAGCCTGAGGAGTCGAAAGGATGAAAACATGACCTGTCCCATTACAGTTCCCATCAATTAAGTTGTTGCATGTCGAGAACAGAGTGTACACATAATTCTACTTGCATAAACATGGGCTTTCTTGTCACAAATTTGAAACTTACTTTGTCAGATTCTTTCTCTGTTTGTTGTTATGAAACAATGTTGTCATTTTCAATCCGATATGTGGTTTGATTTTTATTTATGATTTACTCACCTACAGTTTTTTCTTACAGGACCTTGATAAAGCATACCAAAGCTCTGGACACTACACGCCCAGTCACCTACATCACAGACAGTAACTATGCAAGGGACAAAGGGGTTAGTCTCTTCAGCTTTTATCTCAGTATATACAGTATATTTAAGAGAAAACTCACTTTAGGTAAATATTTGCAGGACTTTCATGTGACGAATTGACTGAAGCTGATGATTGATCAACTAGAATCTATCTGTTTTACAGCTGTTCCATTTGTGTTAACAGAAATACAAGAATTAAAGTCACAAACGTCAATATTTGGGTGTTTCCACATGTAGTTAATGCTGGATTCAAATTTAAAGACTGATATATATTTTTTCTCCACATTATTATTTTCACTTTATCTGATTAGATTTAGAAAATCACAGTAACTTACAGTAAAATAATAAAATGTTGTGTTAATCTGACGGAAACCTGACTTTTAAATGCAAATGTTTTGGACAATTACCGTATATAAAAACTAAATAAATGCAGTTTTTTTTCTTCTTTTTTTTTTCTTTTTTAAAAAAAGGGGGGGAAAGAAAACACACTGAAAAATATATTTTATGAATTAACAGGGAATAGAAAAAATTGATTTATAAATTGATAATCGGATAGATACAAGAATAATAGTAAATAAGATTAACTAACATTGATGAATAAAAAAGGCTGAGATGAGAGTCAACATCAGACTGACTTTTACTGGTTGGAGAAGGCTCAGAGAAGAAACGGGATGCAAGAAGGATGCCGAATTAGACCTTGTTAGGGGGGTGCCAAAGTGGGTATAGTGCAGCTTTGAAAATATACGTAAACATATTTGTCTGAATGAAATTGTTTTAGATTTTGTGAAAATTGCACAAATACAGCAAAGTTATGCAACTGGGGTCAAATTACTCCTGCATGTATATGTTTTACTACACTCAAATAGGTTTAGGTGCCAAGCGCATCTTCCACAGTTCCCTGCTTGGATTTAACCTAGAGATAAGAAAAGAAGCTGGTACAAAAAAGACAAAATCAGCTATACAATTAATACATGTGACAGTATGCATCTTATTTCTTAAAATAAAAAGAAAGCATGTAGCAAAACAAAATTCTCAGAACTTTAAAACTGTTCAGTTCACTGATCAGCATGGTACCATTTTAATGGAAGCTAAATTTATGTGTAATGTAATTATTATTTTTACATGTTGAGAAGGAACATATAGTCATCATCGTAGCAGGGTGGAGAAATAATGGTCTATAAATGGATTCCACATCAATACATACAGGAACAAGGATAGTCCTCTAACAAAATCTAATTAAACAATAAGCACAGTAACACACTAGAGGCAGGATACACCCTGGAAAGACCATCCAGTTAATCACAGAACCATACAAAATTGTGTTGGACACATCTTTACAAGTCACTTTAGTGTACCTAGTTTGAAAATTTCATCTCCAAACAGTGGTTGCAAAATGTGACTGTAACCCTGCATTCCCAGCCTGAACATGTCACTATGGGAGGGCTGATTTATAGAATTTTTCATGGGGCTAGCCTTGAAACTTTGAGCAGATTTTTGTTTTTCTTTGGTCACACAGTTTTGACTTTAAAGGTACCAGTTGGTATTACAACACTGGAATAACCATTATGATAAAAGTAGAATAAAATAAAAAAGAAATTGTATACTTCTAAGGTGGCCAATAAAATAAATCCAGTTTGTCTCTTAGTAGGCAGTTCTAATGTGTTGAAACCATGAGATTTTCAGCTTTGTTTTTTATCATTTTTTTCATTACAAATCCATTCATCCAAATCTGTATTGCAAATTATATTTTCCAAAACAAGTTTGAATTGTATTACTGTGAAATGTAAGATGTCAACATCCCTCGCACCAAAGATTGCAAACTGTGGGGTGTGGTCAGCTAGAAGAGCAAAATTCTTCACACCAGTTAAGTCTAGTGTTAAGTAACACATTGAAATGTTGAAATGTATTTCAGCTCATCATATAATAGAGCAGTGTTCTGTCTCAGTTATTAACAAGTCACTTCTCAAAGTCCGATCTCCTCATAAATGATAAAGGAATGCAGTATATGTTATTGCACTGTTTATTGCTGCTGACCCGGTCTCAATTGTGCATCCATGAAGTGAATACTCTTGATGTGAAATAAGGCACGTTATTGTACATTTTCTGGTAAAAGCTTTTTACATTCAGTTTAGAGTGAAAGCGACCTGAACAAGAAGCGTGTGCAGGAGAAAATACAGCAGATATAAGTCTGAACTTGAGCGCTACAAGTCTGTTCATGTCTCTTAACTGAATGTTCTTGTATATCACAACATTGGCTTCAAGTGAATGTCAAAAGTATGGAAACAAAATTGCGTAGGATTTTTTTTTTTTTAAATCCCATTCCTATTGTGTGAGGAATACCTTTATGGGTGCGGCTAGTAGTCAGTAGGGAGCAAGCCTTTGGCAGTGAATATTTGTGATTTATTTACCTGAAGCCAGATAAAACCAATGATCCCACTTTATCAAACATTTTTTGTCTTTTTATGAATGTAATATTTGGTATTTTGTTAATTAAAAAATAATTGCACCTATCAGAATTGGTGTCTTTTGAACTGAAATGTATCTATATCTTCACGTCACCACAGACCAATTGGAAAGAAAAAGACTAATAAGATGGTGATTTAGCATATCTCCACAAATCTTTCTTTTGGGTTTTTTTTGTTTTGTCCTTAGGCTCCCTTTGTGGATGTAGTATGCGTTAATAGCTACTTCTCCTGGTACCATGATCCAGGCCACGTGGAGGTCATCCCCATCCAACTCAATACTCAGTTTGAGAACTGGTATGGAAAGTACCAGAAACCGATCATTCAGAGCGAATACGGAGCAGATGCAGTGGCTGGGGTCCACAACGTGAGGATCCATACACACACTCATACCTACATCTGATTACCAGTTTGTATTGCGCCAGAAATTTTGTTTTACAATTAGTCTCTTTACATCTGACTGCATCACATTTTTCTAGAATTAATCAGCCTTATTTTCAAATTTCAGGATCCTCCCTTGATGTTTACTGAGGAGTACCAAAAGGTAGTCCTGCAGAGCTACCATGACGTGTTCGACCAGAAGAGGAAGAAATATGTTATTGGGGAACTCATATGGAACTTTGCCGACTTCATGACCACACAAGGTGAACTGGAGATTCCAACTACCTACAGAAGCATAACTGTTTACACACTGCACTTTTTTTTTTGCCCTTTTTGGTATCCTGGATAATTTTTTAAATATTCATTTCCTTCTTAAAAATATGAGTTATGTTCCTCTTGTGTGTTGTTTCACATCAAAAGAGGCTTCTTGTGAACAGTAAATTTCTCCTAGTAGTTATTGAATTTTATGAACAGACTTTTTCTAACATATACTGTTCATTTTAAATGATCCATTCAATAGGAAAATGATGCATTCATTTATGTAGTAATAATCAAAACAGTGTTAAGTTAAGATGAACTAACCAGATTCAAGACTAATTTATTCATGAAACTGATGCAAGATTTTGTTCATATTAGGCATCATTTTAGCTTTCTTAACCATAATAATCACAGTGCCATTCAGAAAGCCAGCAAGAATATTTCGTATTTCTGCTTTTGTTACCTTTTTATTGGAAAATTCAAACAAAATTAGAGACATTTTTTTTGGCAGTTGACTGAATACAAATGTTTAATTTGAAATGAAATACTCTTCTCACACCGATATTAATCTGCAGTTTTTCAAGATTGTTTTTGTTGTTGAAGAAATGTATTTCTTTTTTTGTCATGTCTGCAGGGATTACTCGTGTGGTGGGGAACAAAAAGGGTATTTTCACCCGGCAAAGGCAACCCAAAGCAGCAGCTTTCATCCTGAAAGAGAGGTACTGGAGACTGGCAAATGAAACGGGCCAACTCCCTGTTTGGACCAAATACCCTTGCCAAGTCTGACACCAGTGTTAAGGCATCCAGTCCAAGACGAGCTCAAACTCATGTAATGTTTTTTAATGAAATTGCATATAAATTCAGTGTGCAGAATATTTCAGCATCAGCTGTCGTCACCAGCACATCTGCATTCAAACGTCCTCTTACATGCAGACTTTGAGCTTTAATACTGAATTTAAATATTTCACCACCCATTACAATGGGTTTAGATGTTGGAATATATCATTCCACAGAAAAAGCTTTTCTTTTTTTTTCTTGCAAATCCTTTGCAGATTATGACTATCTCAAAACTTAACTCAGTTATCACCAATGAAAGGGTTTCCAGCTTTGTGATGATATGCAAGGCCTTTTTTCTAGTAATGCATTCAGTTGATCATTTACATATCAATGTGCTGATGGATTTGTATTTGGTAAATGAAATGCATCTCGGTGTAGTCGAGATCACCTCATCTAATTCATCTTTTAACTTAAACCTGGAAGTTTGCACCTGAAGTCTGTATTCATTGTTAAACTGTAACTTCACAACATTTTGGTAACAGATGGTAAAATAATAATCTGTTCATTGTTTGGGTCAAACTATAGCTACAGTCTGAACTTGAAAACTGGATCATTGACACTATAGTCATTGCATCCTACACTGCAAAACATTTTTCTGAAACACATAAGCAAGTTTTAATGCTGATAGAAATGAGCTGCTGATTCACACTGTATAATAATTTATAATTATGATATACCGTTATTGTCATACTTAAGTGAGGACCAGGACAATCGTTATGGTTTAACAGGATATTCTGATACAAATATGTGAAAATAAGGAAAAGTATAATGAATAAAACATCCACATAGCAGAGAAAAGATCACAGTGACACTATGGAAGAGAGTTCCCGCTTTGTTCTTGTAAATTTCTTTTATCCAAATATTTCTAAGCGCAAAGTTTCTAAGACAGTGGAGTTTTAGGGTTCTGACTTTGTTGCAAGTTTCCATAAATTTTCATTATTGTTAGACAGTTGGGTTTGGCGATAATAATTTTTGTTTTTTACATGTTTTTGACAAGTAAAATAATTTTGTATGTGCAACATTAACCTAAATGTTTAAGCTGCATCAAATAAAATGTTATATTTTTTATAATTGAAAATAAACAAATACAATTGCTTCATATTTTTGAAAGACGATATACTAGAAGAATTACTAAATAATGTACCTACTTGTTTGTTTTTTTTCACTTTACCCAAATCATCTTCACATTTCAAGATTTAAAGCCATTTCCTGCTTCTTCTTAAAGGGTTAAGTGACGTGGGAACTGTTGATGGTGGCGTGAGTGTAATCAGGCTATCGCTATCAGGGCAGCTTTGTCACATGGTTGACCTTTCTGTTAAAGCTTGCCAAACAATCATTTACACTCACTTTATTTCTAGCATTCAGGAGACATCAGACTTTCTTTTTTTAATTGTAGAATAGGAAAATTCTTAAATTATTATTATTAGAGGATCAATCAGAAAAGCTTTCTCACATCCTTTTGTCCAGTTGGTTGTGGGACTTTTTTGGATTTGTTTCAGCTATAATTGCCGTTTACACAATAACTGAGTTATATAACTGGAGATTGATGTGCCATTTATTACACTGCTGTTTTAACATTTTGAGTAACTTGCTTTCAGTTCACAAGTGTTCTGTAGTGGCAGTCTACAGAATTAATTGGTCTCACTTAAGGAGCTTTCCCATGAAAAAATGCACATGATGTGACATGTGAGGGAAAACTTGTACGGTAGACCATATATTTGCTTAAAAAACAAACAAAAAACCCTGCTTTTTCACTTTTGATGTATTGTTTCAAATTTTTCTCTCTTTAGAACCTCAATTTTCTGGTAATATAATGCTGTAATTTTACCAACATAGAAGCTTTTTTTTTTCTTTTTTTTTATAGAGAAAATTAGACTTTTCCCACATATTTCATTTTGCTAATATCTATTTTGGAGTGTGCGTATGGAGTAAAGTATGGCTCAGTAACCTCAGATAAAAAGCTACTACTACTTAAAAAAAAAACTTAAATCATTAAAGCAAGGGTGTCAAACATATTACCCGAGGGCAAAACCGGCACTCCAAGGATCCAACCTGGCCCGCAGGATAAATTTGGTAGCTGTGAAAATGACGTAGAAGACAGTAAATGTATTTTTTTCCCACCAAAAGGTAACTTTAATTCCTAATTTGTTTAAGCCCTTAATTCCTGGTGTCGCAAATTTGCATCAAACGACCTCTGGTATTTTATTTTTCTATATCTAGTTATTGTATTTTATTTATTGGCTAATATTCACTCTTATTTATATATACATTTCTATAGGATTTATTTATAATTGATTTTTATTAATTCATTTGTTAAATATCAAATTGTTAATTTTGTTTGTGTTTTTTGCTTTGTTTTTCCTGATTCTTTTCCCAGTATTTGTTTTTTAAAAATCGTAAGTTAATTGAGGCGTTAGGGGGTTAAACCAAAAACAGTTCCAAGGCAGGGGGATAACTTATTTTATCTTTTATATCTTCTTAATAGATCAGACTTCAGTCTGTATTATGAGGCGAGTCTGTCCAGGTGGTCCGGATTACTACACGGATTGTGTTGTAAGATTTCTAAGTAATGCATGTGTAAATGAGTAAATTTGTGACATAAAATAAATAAGTCAAATGAAAGTAAAACATGATTTTTCTATTAAAAAAAAAATTCAAAATGTAACATTTGTGTATAATATTTTCCCCTTTATAATTTAAAGGGGAAAATCTTTTTATAATTTATAGGTTATTATGCTGTCATTTTATTGGTCCTGCCCACTGGAGATCAAATTGCGCTGAATGAGTTCCCTAAACTAAAAAGTTTGACCCCCTTACATTAAAGAAAGTTCCGATCCAGTTTTCATTACAACTACTATTAATGTGTATTTGATGCCATTTAATTCATTTAAATAAGTTAAAGTGACAAATAGTTTCAGAGGGAATGTTTTAATGGTAGATCATTTCCACATGACAATGACAGTTAAAAATTTGCTCATGTCAATCTTTTCCACAGTTTTCCCTTAATGTAAGCTGGATTTAAAAACAGAATTTTGTTTATGCACCCTCCTACCATTCATGTAACACTTTTCCATGTAAGAAAATACAGCATTTTAAAACATATTTGGCAATACAGAAGCAAACCCAGTGAGTTTTCCTCCACAAAGAATTTTAATAAACATTTCTTGCTGACACATGGATTCCTAGCCCTCCAACCCCTCCACTTTTTTATTTTTTACTAAAATAACCCAGAATGTTAACAGTCTATACAGCTAAAGGGCATAATTAAAGATTTGGGGGGGGTGAGGAGAACATTACAATTTATTTTGAACAGTGTATTCTTAGCTAACAACCAAATCTAGCTAATAAAATAAAACTGATAATTATATCGTGGAGTTAAGGAAAGAAAAAACAAGAACAGCCAGTGATTTGACGGGGTATTTTGTCTGACAATTTCTGAGTGGATTTTTGCACTGTTATTGAATACTAAATCTTTGGGAATTACCAATTTTTGCGGTTCCATCATCAGGAAGGCAAGCGGAAGTGCCCGTTGCAGTTACCATTCTTCTTTTTTCTTTTTTTTAACAAGGCGTTTACGTTGCTCGTCTTTGGCTCAAGGCCTAGTGATCAAACAGAAGGCACTTTTGTTGGCATTAGTGATGCAACTAACATGGCAGTTATACCTCAGGGCCTAAATGAATAATGATGAGAATGCGGCATTGATTGCTTTGACTTTTTTCTTTTTTTTTTAAACATGAAATCACCCAACAAGGTTATCCTTTCTGTGTTCTCTACTTAACATTCCTTACCCCATTTCTTTAAAGTAAATTCAAACACTTAGTGTAATAGGCTTGCATATGAGCAAAACGTGAGCAGCTACCTGCTGCACACTTGTTAGTTCTGTCAACAATCACAGGATCCATACTTGTCACTGGAAAAACAAACAAAAGAAAACTAGCAAGTTATGTCAATTTGACACTGCTGAAGTGACTATAAAAAAAACTGAGAAGGAAAAAGAACAGTGTGGTTGGTAATGAATACAGACAACATAAAGACCCAGACATAACTCTGACAAGGCAATACTATAAATCGCTTCTTTCAGAGGACTTACTTAAAACATGATGCAAACATTTAGGCCGTCTATGGAGAACCACAGTTTAAGGACTCTGATTTTGCATGCTTTTGTCACATTACTACAATAATCTTCATGTAACTGGCAACCAAAGAAAAAACAATGTCTAAATTTCCTTTCCTCCTGTAGCTATTGATTTGTGAAATGAAGTTGCACAGACTTGTGTTGAATGGAGATCTCAAATTTTCATTACCAGTGTAACACATTTAAACATGTACAATAAAGTTGCCTCATGGGTAAATTGCCCACCCCCTCCCCTCCCCTCCCTCCCAAATGTTACACATGCACATTTCAAAATTAGTGGAAGTAATCTCAAGTAGTGTTATCAATCAGATCCTATACTCATCTGTTGGGCTTAAACTATTGTCTTACACCCAAAAGGACAATTATAGTGAAGCAAGATCTGGATGGTAAAGGATCGGAGATAATTCTTGTGAGAAAGTAATTGGAATGTAAAAGCTGTGATCATGACTTTAAGAAAAACGCCAACGATGAACTTACATGAATAGTAAAGGGGAGGTCACAACATGCAAGAACAGAAACGATTACATAAAAGGTATCACCTCCATTTCAAGCCTGTTGATTTCACACCTTTATTGCCAGCAGAAAGTCATTTAAATCACCGTCTGAAAGTTGCCAACATCAGTACTTTAATACTTTCACCCTTTATGACAGCCATCAAGGAGAACCTGAATTTTATTCAAATATGAAGAGGTGTGCAGACGAGCAGTGAAGGAAACTATTGAATCACACCATGAAGTTTTGACAGGTATAGATCTTTAAGTGTGTATAAGATTGTCTAATGGCCATCATAAGCTCCAAGTTAGGACAAAGGGGTGGATTCTGAATGGGGTAATAAATTAAAAAAAAATTATAAAAAGGTCTGTTCTCTAGAGGTTGTACTAGTTTCTCTATACAGTGGTCAAACTCTGCCTGATCCTTGTTAATGTCAAATCAACTTGGATATCTTTCCCATTGAAGCAAAAAAAAATATCCCACATATGGCTTCACACAATGTTTAGTTTCCTGTGAGGATTTCACTCCTTGGTTAGTTCTGTCAAAGTTTTGTTCACATCCTGCAAATGAACTGTAACTCAGCTCGACAAGATCACTGCTACTGTTCAATTGACATCAAATGTATGCAAATAACAATAAAAAAAAAAGCCAGACGAACATCAGCGCAACGACAAGACGCTTCTGCCACCAGGCCGCTCTACCCTTGAGCAGACAATCACAGTGTAGCAGCCTTTTGCTACCTCATGGGACTGTTGGGGAGGGTGAACCATTTCACTGGTACTTCATTTACAAAAATATGGCCATAAAAATAAAGCCATGGACCTGTGAACAGTTAAACAATGAGGAAAAACTGGTGTTGACATGACCCACCCAAAACATAAAAACAAAGAAGGTAATTCACCTTAACACTCCTTTAGGCACATAAGTCTCAATGGATCCCACGTGTGTCGTGGTCAGGAATGCTTTTCACGCAACAAAATCAAAGTGAGGGTGCCTTTATCGAAAACATGGTGAAAAGAACCGGCAGTTCTATTTAAGAAGATGCTCCAGATGAAACGAACATCCAGTTACAAAGAAATCTACTCATGTCTGAACTGCATGCTCGACCAGGATTATCATCCTCGGACTTATACACCCGACTGTGACCGTGACCGCCATCCCTTCCAGATTTACTGTTGTCTTCTTCCGTTTGTTGTTTCTATTCTTGTGTCAACACTAAAATTCACAATCTAGCCTGGAATATTGCTCAGCAGCTATTTACAGAATTGCAAAAACAAACAATCTGATCTACACAATCTCTCACATAGTCCCATGTTTATTTTTAGTGGTCCTCGTCAAAAGAAATGTACTACAAAGTGTAAACATGGAATAAAAACAAAACTATTCTGTATAAATGGTAATCATTTCATTACCCCGACCCACCCCTTTGCACCCAGCCATACAACCTTATCTGCAAACTGTACAAAAAACCAGATGAATGTTTTTCTAATTCTGGGACCCATTATTCGGCTCTGAGTTTTAGTGCAGGTGTGCTGTGCAGTAATATGAGCTTTCTAAACATTTCAAGCACAATGTCCCATTTTTTTTTTTTACATATTCTTTTTTAGTTCCACTCTGCGATCCTTTTTGTTCAAATGAGAGCTGTTCTCCATCAGTGTGTTGTGGCCTTCTGGTGCAACTTGATTGGGATGGTCTTTCCCTCCACACGCATACACACAGCCAGCCCCTTTAGTGAGTATAATGTTAACCAAGGAGAAAATAACAAAAATAGAATTAATAAAAAAAAAAAGAATATTTCACTTACAAATCCTTCAGTGTTTGCAATCAACATTGAGATGTCAGGCCCAACATTTAAGTTAAATTTCTTCATTTTTTTGAACACACAGCAGAATACACATTGTTTGGAAGCAAGGTCTCCTGGTGGCAAGTCAAATGTTCAGAGGTCACATTTCTTTTTTGTTGTTTTTGTATTTTTCTCGCCTTTCTCTCGGCAGCTTAGTCCTGCTTGGCCTGGAGCTGCTGCTTCCAGGCCTCGTTCAAGTAAACCAGTCGCTTGTAGTTGAGAATAAAGAGAATGAAGTTCAGCACATATGTGGTGATGCAGATGATGCAGAAGTCCTTTAGGACAAAGTAGAGGATGTAGCCCAGGTAGAGCGAGCCCACCACCGACAAGATGGATGTCGTCATGAGAAAAAGGGCAGCCATTGCACTGACAGTCATTCCTATGGCAAGAAACACAAACTAAAGCTTAGTTTAGAGACAACCTTGCAACATACAAGCAACTTGATGAGTCTGCTCTTTTCTTAGATTTCAGGCTCAGACAGTTCTCTTTTATATTATGAGGCTCCTCGTGATGACACTCAGCTTAACGCTGAGCAGAGAGGTCGTATTATTCTGTTGTCACATGAGGTGCAGTCATTGATCAAATTTCCAGTGTTTGGGCTTGTTTTACATTACTGTGCAAGTCTTGAGCCACCCCTCATTTCTTTACATACTCCCAACAAAACATTGCAAAATGTGCAAGTATGAATGGAAATACAGTATATTTACGGTATATTGCAATTGGACAGCTGTGGCTCAGGTGGTAGAGCAAGTCGTCCAATATCCGGAAGGTTGGTGGTATGAATCTCACTCCCCCAGTCATCTGTTGAGTCCTTGGGCAAGACAATTCCCCCTCCTTGCCTCCAGTGTCGGGAGAAGCCGTTGGTGTGGATTGGCTGACACATTTCCATCAGCCTGCCCCAGGACAGCAGTGGCTACACATGTAGCTTACCATTACCAAATATGAATTAGGAGTGGATGAATAAAGGATCCAAAGGGCTTTGAGTGTGGTCAGCAATAAAGCGCAGTATAAATCTAATCCATTGTTATTTCTAACAAGCTTGGAAGTCAATATTTGCTATGAACTCCCACAGAAACCACTTGGGCCATGTCCACACGAGCCGACAAGGTTATACGGGGAGTTAAACACCTAAATGTTATCCACTCAACAGAGCATTTA
>JAPMNP010724698.1:0-10754 GCA_029874935.1 Atherina boyeri
ACACACACTCACACACACACACACACACACACACACACACACACACACACACACACACACACACACACACACACTCCCTCTACACAAATAAAAGCTAACACTTGTAGTTTCTGTATCCTTATTAACTGAATCATCAAATATAAAATACGACTACAAATGAAGGTTAACTAAAAAGTGACTTGAGATATCTGGCTAATTTAGAGCACTGTCAAATTAACCATCAGTTTCTCTGAATCACACCGAAGACAAGTTCAAGCTGGTCATGTAAGAAAGATCTTTTGGGTTAAAGTCAACATTTTGAAATCGTTTTCAAGCATTTTCTCACAAATCAATGGCCATTTGGTAATAAAGACAGAAAACAACAATTAAGGCAAATAAACAGACATGAGAGAAACATTGCAGAATAGCACAAGCTGATTTAAATGGGAAGTCTACGTTACCTTGGTGACTGTGGCAGGCCTGATGGAAATAGGTGCTGCAGGGTCAACAGCTTCTAGTTTCATCCCTTCTTTAAAACAATGAGCAGCAATGGCAGGCGGATCCTGTTAAAAAATAAGAAAAAAAACGCATGTACACAAAGTCGTTTTCAAAAGCCCAGTTTTCTTAAAGAAATACTTAATTTCTCCTTGACTATCAAAGCTAAGAGCATGCTAGCTATTGCAGGTAAGACACTGACTACTCATAAATACTTCACATAAGCCCATTCAAATTGAAACATTCCTTTTAATGCTTGGCATCTACGGACTCTTTTCACGGTCCATGCTTATCAAAACATAACTGGTAAATAAAATGGAGGTGCTAATGTCAGAAAGAACAAATTACAGCACAGTACCTTAGCAAACTCTGCAGTTAGTGCTTCATCCTGAGGAAGGTCACTGATCCTTTGTCTCACCTCCTCCCACTCCTCTTCAGTCCGCAGGGTCAACAAGTCTGATGCAAATAAAGGAATAGAAAAATCAGCTGTTGGAGCCTGACTTCCTGGTGACTGGAGCATTAGCTGATCGTCAAGGGCTGTTTTACATACAAAAAAAACCTGTATGTCTCTTTTAGGAAAACACAGCTTGTTCTACACTCTCACTACATTTTGTTACCAACCTCTGAGAATATTGCATCCAATTACATATTAAAAAAACTAAATAAATTAAAGTAAAACATAAAAAATGAATAATGTTCTAGTCGTAGTGGATGTAGTGCTTCTTAAATTTTGCATAACAGCAAAATTGCTATTTACAGATTGTAGGTTTCATCTAATAATCCTATAATTTTGGACTAAAAACTAATGTCAAGGAGTAGAGGGATGCTGTCACATTTTCAAATTTAGTCTCTTGTATCTTGTCTGTATTGAAGAATTCGATATAATGAGTAAGAACAGATTTATACTTCCTTGAACATGCATTCATGCAAATTCTTCAATTCTGCCATGTGTCCTTCCGTCTTAACTATTATTCATGCTTCTTTTGCCAGTAAACCTAGAGATACATTTTTCCTTTCATCCTTTTTTCCTCTCAATATAAAGTTTTGACCCATGTCAGTTCCACTGACCTGAAGGAGGCCTAAGGGTGCAGCCGTGCTCTTTGGCCCAGCCGGGTGGGTGTAGGCGTGGGTGGAGATAAAAGAGCCAGAGGGTTGCGGGCGTGTCTGGGAGGCCCTCTGTGCCTACCAGGCGCAGTTTCAGCCTCCCTCCAACGTTTTCTTCCACCTCAGCGGCCCAGGCCAACCCAGGGTCAGTGTTGTCCTGGAGCTCCACATAGCAGCCTGCACACAGAAGCTCCACTGGGTCTCTACCACGCAGGGGCTGCAGGGAGCGCGAGAGGTGGTAAATGAGAAGCTGAGAGTACACACACACTCAGACACACAAACACACACTGACACACGCCTTAGCAAGGAGAGGAATTTGTACCGGGGAGAATGCGTTGCATGACTAAGTGGCAGAACTGAAGCAGAGTGGCTGAAAACTAACTAATAGCTCTGAAGAATTTCACAGGCTGTTCCTACAGCGGAGTTGCTTTCCACAGCACAGCCTTGATGGTGTAAACACAAGCAAGGAGCCTTTTTTTCCTTTTTCTTTTTTAAACAGACTACATGATGGCAAAAAAATATGACTGTTCAGATTAAAATTCATTTCAGTGGATATTTTAAATGTGTTGTATTTTTGTACTGCAAGTTGTTTTTCCTGAACTTGCCTCCAAGCTTTAGCATTAGTTAGAAAATTCAGATTTAGTTTGGCCACATTAATAGTATTTTTACTGCATTGTGTGATTTTAATCAAATCTGAACAGACAGTGGTGATCATTCTAGGAACAAGCAGAGAGTTTAAAAATTCAGCCCAATGCCCCACCCCGAGAGCAAGCATCTTCTCAGTTCTAAGATGGACAGCTGCTCCGCTCTCCTGCCTTACCAATTCCAGCAGGCTGGCAGGCGCGCTGCACTCCTCAGCCAAGGCCTTTTCCAGCAGAGCCTCCCAGTCTTGATGCTTCTCACGCACACCTGAGGTGGATGATTCACACAGTGTTTAGATTATCAACCAAACATCCAGGTGGTCCTTATGACCACATGTTCTTTTCTTTTCTCTTGTTCATTTCTCACTAACCCACTGCCTCAATTCAGAGCATTAAAACAGAAAATCAACAAATGGAACTGATTTTTAACAGTGATCAAGGATTTCATTTGCTCTAGTGTTTTACTTTGTGGTGTATTGGTGTGTCAACAAGTAAACACATGTAAAAAGGTAATGCTAACAGGTCACCATTTATCTTTTCACAAAAATGGACAGAAAATAATGCTTCAGCACTTAGCTTATTCACTTCCAGACAACAGATATACAGATGTAACCATATGTGGAAACAGAGCGGATCTAACTGTTAACCTGGTTAATGTAGCTCACTGAGGACAAATAATGAATTAATTTTGGAATTAATTAAATATATAGCTTATGGATCAGAGGGAGCACATTCTTTTACAATCTGTGGTGTCTTCATTTGCAACATATGCAAGATACAAAAGGTCAAATAATTTTTTATGTATCTTTACATAAACAGAAAACGGTTGTTGTGGTCTACTACATAACAGTTATTACTCACCCTCAGGAGGCCTCATGGTTTTGCTTTGCTGTCGGCTCCAGCCCAAAGGGTGGAGGTCTGCTGTCATGATGTCACACCAGAAGTCTGCACGGCGGTCATCCTGGTATCCCTCATAGCGCAGCAGCAGTAGCTGGCCACAGGTTGTAATTATGTTGGCCACCCAGTAAGGGTTGTCGGTCTCTGAACGCAGACATACCTCCAACTTCATGCCAGGGGCCAGTCCCGTCTGCAAGCCCTGGTCCACCTGAGACAGAGGTAGATATACACTTAAGTATTTAGAATACGAAAAACAATCAACAGTAATTAGCTGACTCCATTCATTTGAGTGATATTCTCCTTTTAATGCGTAAAACGTATCATTTGTCTCCCTAAACTTAAGCCCCGTTTCCACCAAGGGGTCTGGCTCAGGACAGGTCACTTTGGTTTGGTAGGCTAAACCCTGATCTCTGTTTAATTTCCACAGCCAACCGTACCCTTACCTGGTAGGTGGCGCATCAGCCTAATCAGGATAGATCCATGACCTATGTCATAGTGTGACACAGCGGCACAATGCTTTCCTTGAACTACAATAAATAGATTGTGACACAGAAACTATGGATGAGAATGATTAGCTCCAGAAGTTTGTATTCTTTCTTCTTGGTATGTGGCCTTAAACAACAAAAAATCCATGGTATATTCAAACATGAAGCCCTTTCTGCTTTGTTCTTTGTGCCGTGTCACAGGAAGAGATTATTCTTTTAACTACCTTGTTGGGTCGGATCAGAAAGACTGCGACCCCAAACAAAAGGTTCCTAAAAATATAGAATGGGTCGATCAGATATTCTGGCAAAAGTCCCATTTATTTGACTGTGGAAATGCAAAAAAACTGTGTACTGACCCGTCCTGTATACAGAAATTTGGTCATTTCTCATAAATAGTCAATAATAAAAGCTAAGCCTATCCAGAGGTGTGTGTCAGATGTTATAATTGTCACCCACATGTTTAAAGGCGTGATGGGGCACCGACACGGCTCCAGTCTCCTCCAGGTAGTCATCCCAGCTAAAGTCAGCCACATCCTGGGCACAGTCTCCATCTGGAACACACACATTTCTCTTTTCCTACCCTCTTTCCAGCATTTCATCCAACTCATTTTACACAGCTGCTAATAGAATAGTTCTTACCAGACTCCAGTGTCTCCTGGCTCATGCTGGTGCCCCCTCAAGGCCAAGACAAGGAGCTCCGACAAAGAATAGAGGAGGAGGATTATTATCCAGCCACAGGACGCAAATGAGTATCAGTCCAAAAATCTGGTGATAGAGAAGAAAGATAGAAATGAATATTTTGAACTCAACTGCTTTCCTCACTGTTATCTGTAGCCAAATATCACTGTGCGTTTATTCCTTTAACGAGTACCTGTGGATTTTGACATCATTTATAAACACCTGTAAGATGTGTCAGGTAACACTGCAGTATTTCACTATGACTCAAATCATTACTGTTTTTTCAATGAGTCACACAAAGCTCTGGAAATGATAATCATAGCTTCCTCTACCTGGCAACCATAACTACCTCGTTCTTAACTGTGGCGGACATAATTAGAATCATGACACCAACAACCTGCACCACTGAGTGGAAATACAGATTTAACATTAATGAAAACAAAGAAAAGAATGTCTTCAAGAGAGCTAATATGCAATCTCTGCTTCAGAGCCAAAAACAAATGAAAGTGCAACTGTTTGAATCCCACTGAAATTGTGGGTGCCAAATCAGTGAAGTTATAATATTTATGCAAATAGTTCCATCTAGTCCTGGACTTTACACCTAAGTAGCACTCCAGATGGTATGTGATAGCCATAAAATATATGGAACTAAGCTAATCACACCCAGGCTCACTTCTGCTTGAGACTCGTTTGGGATCATCTTTTTAAACCCCCAATTGTATGCCTTTTCTTGGACCGATGCAGAGATTCAAACACTGCCTTGACATGAATGTGGACACACACGTCAAGCGATGACACATGGAACTGACCCACAGCACTGTGAAAAGCAGATTGAAATAAGTTAATTCAACAAGAGAGGTGGCATGAATACCAAAGAAGAGAGCGCTGGGCGGGACAACGGCGGATAGCATGCTGTATGGGATGCTGAGGGTAGCCGCTCTGTCAGCGCAGCTCCATTCAGCCGCCCTGTCAGGCTCGTCTTTGTCACATTTGACGTCTCTATTAAAACAAGTGCCACCATCAGAGGCCACCCCCTCCCGGTCACCGGACTGCCATCGCGACCCCCGTGCTCCGCTGGGATCAGCGCCGCCTTTCACCCTCGACCCTGCACCAGACTCCCTCCGTCTTTCTCCCCCTTCCTCCAACACAGAGACACACAAACCAGAGGGCCTCATTGTCCAGAAGGAGCGAGGAGGTGGGGGGGATCACAATTTTGACTCAAGGGAGCAAAAAAAAAAGAAAAAAAAGAAGAAGATCTTAAGTTCAAAATCCGTTTTCTAACTCCTGAGCTTACATTTTAGAACATTTACGAATTCATAAATGATTATTCATGGGTCCCTCCCCTAATGAAGTTTCAGAGCTTTTTCTCTGTTGTGTAAATGTGACGGTTTGGTCCAATTCAACAGAGATTAAACGGCATCAATCATGCTCAAATAAATAAGACCATCTGTGTTTTGTGACTACCATTTCTAAATGCTGTGTCATCTGTGACACCTCTGACCTCTATCTTTATACAATTCCAAATAAAACTTATGAATAGCTCTGACTGCGTGAGTTGTAAGTTTCTCACACAGTCAAGAGCTTTGCAACCAAGCACACTGTTGGTTTGTACAGGCAGACAGGAAGAAAAGCAACTTCCCCTGTTTCATACACAGCAAGTGGTCTGCGTGGACCACAGTTAGCAGCAGTCTGCCTGAATGCAGCACCAACTGAGACTGACTGAACCTGAAAGAGAAAGGGCCAAATGTACTCACACCCACACCAAAGTATATACGCACAAACAAGCACTCAGAGATAACTGAGATCCATGCTACATCCTCTTTGCAAGCACTTACTGAATCATATTCTCATCAGCACTTAACATACCATCCACAAACCTAAAAAAAAAGAAAAAATTAAATAAAATCTGACAGCATAATCGGCGCACACACTCACACGCAGTCAGAACTGTTGAACATTTTCCCAAACACTATTTAATGGCCTCTGCAGTTCACCAGTGGGTGACTTTATAATACAAGCAGTAATGTAGCAGAAAATAAGACTGCAAATTAGTATGTTCTCCTTTTTTTCTTTTTAATGGGGATGCACATGACAGCAAAGCAAAACATGGACCAAAATTCATGTTTCTGTACTTTTAAACTGAATGGCAATACAAAATATATGCATATTTGGTATGATAAGGAATTATACAAAATATTATAAGTATATCCATTTCCTTTACCTTGCCTCCCCCCTACCCTGAGTGTATTCATATACTATATTCTCATACAGTTGACTCCCCATTCACATACCTCTCTCAAGTTGCAAGACTGTCTGAAGTTCAGCTCATAAAGACTCCATGCTAACCAGCAGACTTTATACAAATTTACCACAGACAATAGCTGTGCTTTGGTTTCTAAAACATTTACATTTAAAATGATCTCAAAGTCGGACAGATACTTCATGCGCAGCTCAACGCCATGCAGTCAGCTGAATGTGCTGCTGCCGCTGACTGAGCAAAGCAAGACAGAAAGAGGCATTGAAGAAAGAGCAAGTCTTTGCGCTCCCGGTGATGTGCTGGAGAACAGACGGTGGCTTCGGTTAGTCCAAAAGTCGCTATGTAATGAAGATAAGTTGTGAGCGAGTGTGCAGCTCATGGGGGTTTGCTGGCAGACACAGAAGGAGAATGAGGGTGGAGCTGAGTGTGAGAAGAGAGATGCAAACACTGGAAGAGCTTTATGGTTTGGGCAGTGTTCTGTATCGCTACGTTGATGCTTCATGCAGCATTTTGTACAAATGTATTTTGCTGCAACACTGAAAACATATACAGAACAACCTGAGGTGTTGGCTATACTAGCTTGGGATGTAGCCGTTTTTGGTCATTTAAGCTTTGATCTGCAAAAAGATACACGATAGAAGTCATCACAGATAAAGATCTGCTTTGTGGTGGAGTGAAACTAAGTGTTAAAAATAATCAAGATGTCCAGAGCAGCTACTGTCTGTACTTTTCTCTCAGCCTTTTCGTTCTTTTTCACAGTCTTCTTTGTGATGAAATGCCAACATCTGGCTTATTCTAACTTTTATCAAATCAACCAATCATCCTACACATGGCATCAGCTTTGAGGGGTATATGCTTTTTATTTGTAAGACACACAAGCATGCCTGTGTATGCTGAATACCTAAAATGCTTATTTCTGCATGTAGCGAAAGAAAAACACACAGAGTATCATGAATCTTATAGGAGAAAGAGTTGATCCAACTCGGCATTAGACTTTGTGAATACATAAACAGTGTTGTATTGTTTTATGTCCTGTTTTTAAAAAAAAGAAAACATTGATATATGCAGCCAAGTGCTACAATATATCCTTTCAGGATTTCATTAATCTTCTTTTGATGCATAGAATACATTTTCACCGACTTCCATTACAAAACTGAATCAGTTGCCTGAGATAAACATGCAGGTTCTGCCTGTGCACAGCAAAATAAGAAAAGCAGTTTCCTCATAGACGTATTTTAGTTACAGAGAGCATGATCTTAATCAAAAACAGATACCTTCTCACAGCGAAGAAAAACACTATAAATTTATTTGCTCACTCAAATTGTCACTGCATAGCTTTCTAATGACAAGGCCAAAACCAGATCTGAAAGCTGCTACAAGAAAAACTAAACCTGAACTAATAGAAGAGAATTATATGAAAACAACGGCATCATAATGAGTTATTAACCAGTGCAAAAAAAATGACCTCTTCCTTCCACATCACCGAGGTAAAGTAGCCACGGCGCTCACCTGCTTCAGTGTTTAGTGCCTGGAAACCAGCTGTTTGCCATTTAAGATACAGAGAAGATGATTCATAGGTAAAAATACATCTTGTGAAAAGTTATTTTTCAGCTTTGCTTTATCAAATTGGTTCAATTTCAAAGCAGCTGCACTCCTCGACAAAAATCACCTGATTATGAAATGAGCCATTCTGGTATTTTCTAGTAGTAATCTTATTCCGTCACATTGTGTGGTGTATCATGGAAAAATCACATATTGCAATGACAGTCGGGTCCAAAATTGCGGAGCTGTGCTTCTCAGTAAACGCAATCAAACATAAACAAAACTTCTTTGTTTTTCATTATTATTTGGATGACTTGGACACCATGATGTGTGAAATGAATCTGGACCTGAAGCGGTATCAAAACATGCTGGTGTTTTTATTTCAGTGGTCTCAGTTCTGCCATTACTCCAGCATACAGAAACTAATAGGAATTTTGATTTTTGTGTGCACACAACAAGAAAATCCAACAATGAAATTTAATTCTAACTAAACAGAAATCACCTGGAAATATCTGACATGGAAAGTACTTTTGGTTAGTGCAAATCAACTACACAATCAAATATGTGCATTAGATTTTATAAAGGTCATCATTTAAGAAAAAAACAGGCTATTGATATCATTTCAAATACACCCCCCAAGTGTAAATACCTTAAAATTCAACTCCTCTTTTTATATAAAAGATAATGGCAAAAATCTCTAAATTATATCTACTGACAATAGCATCAGAGCCTTAAATCTTATTGATTTTAAAAATGATTGTTCTGCTGCAAACACCATGTAAAAAGCTCACAAATCAATATAAAGCACCCTTAAAGGCTATTTGATTCTGAATGAGAAAAAAGGAAAAGGTTGAGACTATGATACAACAAGCTGTAAGTAGCCCCAAAACAAGCTTTGCATCTCACACCTCCAAAAGTAATTTGAATAACTTTCAAATTACTCACCAACCTATGAACGATGACAAAAGGCTGCACTGAAAGCCGATCATCGAGTTAGCCTGCTCTGTAGGACGGTGAACCCCCATGTCTGTGCAAACCGTCACAACTTTAGCCGAAACAGAATACAAAGATAAACAATGCACCCCCCACCACACACTATTAACAGATATTTCTCTCAACATCTCCATGCACTTGCAGCAACGCTGCTCCTTGCCATTGCGTAGCGGCACGTCAACCGGAGCAGCGCGCTGCCAGCGGATCACTCAAGTTGCACAATAGGGAAGTTAAGGGCCATATGAATACTACGTTACATTAAGTCAACATGAAATTTGTCAATAACAAATTAATCATGCAGAGCATTATGCTATATACCGGCTTTTAAAAGCAGATTCACAGATATTACAATTAGTTTATTTGGCGTTTTGGTGATTGCTGCACAGAAACACAAATCGGATGAGGTCGTGCAACCTTCATTATGTAAGACTTCGACATTACAAATAATCAGAGTTACTCAAGGCCAAATAACTGGGAAATTTCCATACAATCTTTGAACTGTATCAAGCGTAAGATTGCGCTGCTTGTTCAGACAAACCGCAGTGTTCAGAAGCAGAGATGGGCCATGAATGGCTTTGCAGAGAGACTACAGCGCTGACGGTCTAACTTTCACAATGAGCACAACATGACACATTCCGAATTAAATAGCTGTCTAATGAGTGAGAATCATACCACGAGCGTATAACGGCCGTGTGGGACTCTTTGGACACATGGTAAGATCGCCTGTGTCCGAGTCAAGTTACTGAACGTCACGGCTTGAGCAATAGGAGCAGGCTGGCGAGCAATAAGGGCGCTTACACTCGACCGAACCCGACTCATCTTTTTGAGAGACGGGAAAAAAGGCGAATGCGCCACCACAGTACAAAACACCGATAGGAATTTGTGACAAACAACACAGAGTATGTGAATATTTAGTCACAAAATTCGCCCCTTACCGCTAAGTAGTTTTTCCAAGTCGGTTTTTAGATGCCGTTCCTCTCCGCCTGCTCGCTCGCAGCAATGTTAAATCCGCGTGAATAAAAAAAAAACCGAGCCCCGGTTGAACGCTTCACAGTAAAACGCTTATACGGCTGAAACAGTGGTCCGAGCAACGAGCCGGGCTTTTTGTGTCGAGGGTTAAATCGCTCTACTTCCGGTATTGCTATAGCAGCGTCACGTTAGCTTTACGCTCTTTTCGTCCACGACCTCATTCCAATATGGCACAAGTGGCCACTGCGCATGTTCTGCCGCCTATATGCCTCTGAGCCTGGCTTCATCATCATACTGACTTCCATCTTCACTCACACAATAAAACATCACACAATCTGAGTCTGGACTCATATTTAAAACACAATCAAATGGAAAGAGACATGCCGACTGTTTCCTGCTGCCATTAATTCCCTCAAAGAGAGGAGACGAGTCTGTACACTCCTAAAATGATATTCTATCCCCCACGGTATCAACACTTACTTAATGGTTAAACTGAAATTAACTGAACATTTTTTCGACCCACTTTTCGATTAGTGGTCCTTTTTTTCTTAAAGAAAATCAGTATAGTTAAGGAAGTAGTCATTTTTTTGCAGATGACCTCGAGTTTATGTGTAGCCTATAATATTTTACAAGTGAGAGAAAACAATGACACCTTTCAATAATAGCCTACGCTGTACCGAGAGACTGAGTTGGGACTTTTAATCAAATCACGAT
>JAPMNP010724701.1:1851-17108 GCA_029874935.1 Atherina boyeri
AAATGACTTGGTGAAATCCATATGGCTAGTTTTCCCCCATCTGTGTGCAATACATCCTGTAAGGATTTCTCAACAGTCTGCTGTGCATCCGTCTGCCTGAGTTGTTTGTCATTAATACTAAAAGCTGGCTTCTCTGGCCTCTTCCCCCAGTCGTATGAGCAGCACCAGCAGCACGGAGCCTCTGACAGCCTCCCACAGTTCCTCGGGTCAGAGCGGTGGTACCGGCATCTCCGTGCACCGTCCCAACTTCTTCAGCCAGCTCTCAGGACAGACCTTCTATAACAACGAGTATGGACACCTGTCTGAAGAGGGCTTCTGCGACTTCTACTCACCTCCAGACGCCCCCTGTCTGGCCTCTTCAAACGTGTAATCTTCCCAAAGATGCAGACCAAAGACCAAAGTCTTTTTTTAAATGCAGATGAGAGTCACATCCTGGTATTGATACATGTGAAGATGCAGTTACAGATCTTTCTGACCAGAGCTGGCTTCTACTTATCTCAAAGTTCCTCTCTCCTGGGCTGCTGCCTCATCAAAAGGACTGAGCTTTTTGTGCCTGAAGTTCCTCTAACCAGCCACTGGGTGGCAGCATTATGACAGAAACAATCCATAAGTATTTTCTATTCATACATTTATATTTTTATCTTTTATATACAGAATATTCTTCCTTTATTTGTGCAAATTATGACTCATAGGAAGGAATAAAGAAATTTATCCTCTTTTTGTGTCTAATTGGTGTGACATTACAGCTGAATCTGTTATTATTCCTCTAAAATGAACATTTTAAATATACATTTGGCCAGCAGTAGTGATAGATGCAATGGACAAATCAGCGAATCAAACAGTTTTGAGATATCTGCGCCATTTAATGGAGGAGGACACGCTTGGATACTCTCCACCGCTAACAAGTAATAAGTGACGAAGGTAAACAGAGATGTAGGGCAACTGGGGGAGTGAGTCACACTAAGCACCTCTTATCAGAGGTGGACGTAAGCACGATGATAGCTGTAACAGCTTAGCGCTGTCTTAGATGCTCACATCACAGATGACAACCTGCAGGGTGTTGGCTCCGGCTGCCAGCTGAGGGAAACGAGCTGCGTCTGGGTGCAGAGTCCACCTCTTTCGCGCACACTTAGTTACAGCCACAACAGCTTAGTGATACAAAATCAGAGCTTCCATTTTCAGTTTGTATAAATCATTGATAAAAAGGTGTCCAGACATTATGAGGTGACGTCAGCAGGTTGACAACTTTGTTTCATTATTCAAATCAAACATCATTGTTCACCAATTCAGGTTGGAAAAACGGAGTCCGAAGTGTTTGAGATCTGTTTAGTAGGTTAAGTTTATCCCCAACTTATTTGTATTCATTTTCTCATTTAAATCTCATTCAAACAAAGGGAATAACTGTAAGACAGCTTTTAGATAACAAAAATAAAGCATACAACGCTAACCTTCATCTTAGCTTTACATGAGGAACACATAAAAGACAAATTTGAGAGAGAAGAGGAAATTAATTATTATTAAAGAGAGCAGGTTCTGAGGGATGCTGGTTATCCTGGTCCTGAAACACCTGATGTAAAAGTACAAAAATGAAAAACGGGAACACAAAATCCAAGCCTTCCTTCAGTATAATTAGCCTACTTTATAACTTAATGGAAAACAAACGTATGTACCATGTAAATGAAGCAAAGCAGATGTAACAGACATTCACTGTCTTCTTTTTTTCCCCCAGTCATTGAGCTGGACCAGGAAGAATCCAAACTTGGGACATTTAATAGTGCTGATGAAACATTTGGTACAAATAGAGTGAAAAGCAAACAATGACTAGTACCTTGAAAATAAATCTCTGTAACCAAGTCTATCCAGATACAGTAACATGTGGAGAAACAGTGAAAATGCAGGTATTCACTGAAAAATTAAAGCAAATGAAATGATCATATATCATGGAGAAGAAAACTTTAAAGGCACAGTTTAAATGGGTAAAATAAAGATGAGATGGCAACTAAAAAGACAGAGTTGCATGATATGAAATTCACTGCTCAGACGGAGAAACAATTTCAAGCTTGATTTCCAATTCCAAATAATATTTTCCTTAAATAACCATTAAATGTTGACAGTTTTAATGATGCAGGCTGCAGGAGAACTGAAATACTTGGAACAAAACTTTAAACTAATTTTCAAACTAAATTATCTTTGTTTATAATCAATTCATCCTTGATTTATTAAAATAAGAAAGAAAGAAAGGCTCCATTGATTGAATATGGGACTTTTCTGTATAGACCACATGATGCTACCACCATATCTGAAAATTTAATCACAGCACAAATATGAGCCATTTTAACTTCATTTATAAACAAGCTGCAGCCTTCGGAAATGTACGGAGGAACGTTACTGGCACACAGTTCTTTAAAATCAGTCTCAACAGTAACAAGAGATTCCCTCTCCAGTCCCAACATTGATGACGGAGGAAAGAGACATGCGATAGTCGTCGCCCACACGTCAGCAGAGCAGATGGAGCCCGAGAGGATCTTCTGTAAAGGAGACGCAGCCGTGCAGCCTGGTAGTTAGATCACATGCAGGAGACCTCTCATTGGCCACGGTAACTTAATCTCCACAAGGAAGTTGTTTTCAGTCAGGATTGGATTTAGCTAACAGGCTAGCAACTTTGCATTTATAAATAAGATAAGAGGAAGGGTGGAAAGCAATCTTCAGGACATTTTTCCGATTTGGATCTTCTTCCAGGCCTCCGAAGCAGTAAATATACAAGAGTCGATGATTCCTGCCACTGTGAACGTTCCTCCAATGATAGCACAAATCTACAAAAAAAAATAAAAAACCCTTACAAATCAGTATCCATATCTTTCAGCTTTTTTCTTCTCTCTCTCTTTTTTGGCTTAATGCCAGCAGGGAATAATCTCATTTATTCATACCATTGCATTCAATCGACAACCAAGTATGAGCCAGCAAAGTCTCTCATTATCCTTAACCATGACTGACAATAACATTAGCACACTCATCTCCTAAACATGCCTTAGGTCATGACAAATATAAAAAAAAAACTAAGAGCAAATAACAGTGCAGCTCATCAGTACAGCAACCAATTTAATCCTGAACACATCATCAACCAGCAGGAAACTTTCCTGATGAGATGGAACAGGCCGGGCCAAAATTCCTCAAGAGTTTCAGGAAGTTTGGGTGCTGCAGTTATTTTTGTTGCCAAGAGAGACTATTAAAATTACCTCAGTGGATATTGTCAGCAGCTGTCTAATTTAGTTTAACATAAAAGGTAGAAGCAGGAAGGAAAAGGCTTTTATGACCTGATAAACTACGCTCAGTTTATTTGGACTTCTGATGCAAAAAGGAGACTTGGTTTTCCATTTAAATGGTGCACGCTACACATGTTCTGTAATGAGACAATTTCTTGGAAAAACAACCTGAAGAAACACTTTTATTTCTCATTTTCATGTGTGTTTAGAACTTGAGTGTATGTTAGTAGTTCTCTTCCCCCTCCTCTTTATACAGCCTGAATCAAACATAAATCATTTCTAGGATTTATGCCATGGTGTACCTTCATCTGTGATTTCTTGCTTGCGTTGTTCTCTCAAATGTAAGTCGCTTTGGATAAAAGCATCTGCTAAATGACAGTAGTAGTAGTAGTAGTAGTAGTAGTRTGAGCTTATTCCTATTTTTGAGAGAAAGAATGATTTTGATTGAGTTTCATAACAAGACCATTGCCTATTACTGAACGTCTGATCCATAACTTCCTAAACATAACAGGGATGTAAACATAAAATGGCTTGTTGTGACTGCTCAGAATGTTTTCCTATAATAACCTCATGAATGTAATCTTATGTGTCTAAATGTTACGTTTAATCATTGATAATAAAAGCTTTTTATAGAAGCAATACTTATATGATAAAACTTGGTCATTCAGGGTTGGACCACTGTAAAAGAAGATTTGTTAGGCTCAGGCTTTTCAGCCAGCATTTACTGGGTGCTGATACCTGTAAACATCAGCAAATACTGGGACAAAATCCAGTGTTAAGAGAAAACGGAAAGATATTGAACATGTTTTCACGTTGACCTTATTATTTGACATTTTAGCCACATTTATTGACGTTTCAGTAATATTTAACCTTGTGACAGTACTGTAGAAAGAAAGGAAAGGCACAATCAGTAGTAATAAAAGCTGACTTTTGGGCAGACGTGTTGTGCAAGTTATACGATATGATACGATAAGATACGATACACAGGGAAAATTCACTCACTGTTGTTATGAAGCGATAGAAGGGCTGTCTCCTTTCTGTGTACTTGACTGTGATTGGACTGAGGTCATATCTGAACCAAATTGCCGGGATAATTCTGCCTGTGTGGCTGTAGGCAACATATTCCTGTGTAGACAAAAGGACAAAAGAAAGAGTGTGTTACCAATTTGATATCTTATTGAACAAAGCCTGGCAGGAGACACGAATGGAATCAACACTGAGAAAGCTCATCCTATTACGTTAAGAAATTCCATCTGATAAAATGAATCATGGCCTAATAAAACTCATTTTATCTAACTGTGAGTAATTACTGACATAGATACATAGTAAGTTTATATAAATCCATTTCTGAAAAATTGTTGCTAAGGCACCCACACAATAAATTTGGTCACATAGACATACTTGGCATGACAAAAACTGTCGTAATCCAAGCTAAGACTGTGCTACAATTGAACCCTTATGTATGCTTTGGAATGACGTTAGGGAATATTTTGCTCAGTCCCTCATTTCCCTATTTTACAGCTGACCTGCACTGTTGTTACTCCATACTCAAAATCCAGTTTTCAGTTAAAACTGTTCTAGGAAGTGTCTTTATGGTTTGTTGACATCTTTAGAGTGTTTCCAGTCACTGGGGGTGAGCCTTCACCTAAGGTTGAATGCACAAGCTAATGCAGCAATATATGTTCTGGCCATATGTTGAGATGGTCACACTGCTTCCATAACGGGTGAAAAAACAACATAAATGTATGATCTAATGCAGCAAACTGTGCTTGGATACAGTACCTTGTTGGCTACTGTGTACTGGTAGGAGAACCTCTGTTTGCCTGAGAGGTCTTCATACACTGTTGGCACGATCTTCAGTATGTAATCATGTGAGGCCAGAGCTGCAAGGAAAACAATTATACATTTTTCGTCATGACAAGTGTGTGAAACCTTTTCACTTGAGGGTTTAACATCTGCTTTGTGGATTAAGTTTCCTCTCAGTTTGGACTGCAAAGCTGTCCACTTGGCGTCTCTTTATTGCATCATCCAGCACCAGCAAGCATACTTACATAACTGTCACATCACGGTTATAATGAGTTCATGTGCTGAGAGGGTACTTACGATTAGATGACAGTCTGTCTGCCCCTCCTAAAGCATTAAAGGCTCCTTGGACCTTTTGTACCTGCATCACAATGAGGAGAAAAGAGATCCTTGTTCAGTCTTGATACTGCTGATCTTATCTTTCTTTCTCTCTCTCTCTCTCTCTCTTCTTTTCTTTCTTGGTTAGATATTTTGTATGGATGTTTTTATCTTGACCTGCAATTTTTCCCCAAAAGCCAGCTTGTGGATGATGTGGGTCATGTCAGGGCTCTGTGGTTGCGCTGTCGCACTGTGTGTTGACACGTGGAAGTTTCCTGGTACCTGCAGACAAACGCACACAAACGCAGAGCTGATAAGTTAGCGGTTGTAACACGACAAACACCTGCAACACATTTAATTAACTCATGGCCAGGTCTAAATGCACGCATTCCAGTTGGGAAACTAAGTGTTCTTTGCTTCACATAATTTACATATTTCCACATGCAGGAGCGTTAAATGTCCGAATGCTGGGTTAATCATTTTAAATGTAGTGGAAAGACTGACGCAAAACATGCGGAGGTGGGACAAACAGGGTTTCATGGGGCCCAAACTACACCGCGTAACTGAATCCAACTGCTCTTTCATTTAACATAACCCAATTTAGACTGAAAGAGGAAGTAGTGGGGGGGGATGGGGGCAACGTCCACATTGGACTCAAGTCCAACACAAATAAACAACAAAGTCAAACTATAGTTGCCAGAGTGCCAAAGAGCATATTTGTTTATTATAATTATCTTAAGTATACTGTATGCAAGGGTTCTTGGGCTCCAGTATGATAGATACTTACTTTGTTAATTGTGAACTCTCCCTCAAAGCGACAGCCGCTGCCCTGGTTGAGAGGAACTTTCATGGAGTTGTCTATGTGACCAACCTCGTGGCGGCCCATTTCATCTTGGATGTCCAAACCCACCACTGCAAAAAGAAAGAGAATTGGGAGGTTATTGAAATAAGTTCAAAACTTTTTACATTTTATCATCATGATTGATCAATTAGTTCACAGAAGATAATTAACATGATATATGACTTCAACATTTGTGCTTTGATGAGATGTTCAGCCTAAAACAAATGTCGGGAGACACCGTTATCTTCAAATGTCCTGTTTCATCTGACTGATATTCTAAAGTGATAATAAACACAGAAGAAGCTTATGTTATATGGATATTTTAATCCTTATTTCAGTGTCTGAATTAAACAAACAGCGACCCAACCACAGGTGTAAAAAAGAAAAAGAAAGTACATTTTTATTTGATGAACATTTTTTGTCTTGAGGTTAATATCACTTTATGTAAAAGGCCTTTTTGTTTGGACTCTATACTACAGACTTTTCTTAAACTCTACCATTTAGTCTAAAGATATAACTGATTACTAATGTTGAGAATGACAGCTTTGATATCATGTGTATCCGCTGCTCTGTTTTCAGTAACTAAAGGGAATTTCTAAATATCACTGCACAGTGACCCACAAAGTCAACACACAAAGTCCAAACATAATGCTCATCATCTTCCCCTCTCTCTGTCTGTGTTTTTCCATTCAGACTTTGGTAACCCCCCCTCCTGCAGGCTGCTGTGTGTTGGCCCACTGGCAGTGGCCTATTTTCAGAGCCTGTCTGTAATGTAAGTTTGCCAGCAGCGCTAAGAGGGATGTGTGCTGGATCTGTGCTAAGACCCCACATAGTGCTTGTCTGACCTCTGACATTTAAGGCAACTTTAACTCCCCCACTCTCCTGATCTTGAAATACAGTGTACAAATATAAGTGAAGGGAGTGTGTTTCTCCTTTTTAAGAAATTCTGGACGTGAAGTGAGTTGCTATAAAGTGGATCTGGGATTGGGCTGGGCCTGGTTATAATGTTGCTACACACGAACGTGCTTTTCCATGAAGTCACAAATCAAGACGAGGCAACCAGTAAAGGTCAGAGAAGGGAGAATATTCATTCTGGAAAAGCAGCGCAGATAAATAGTGTAAAGAAATGCCAAGTTTTCCGTGATGAAATGGTTTCTCCAAGTAAATTTGCAACGGATGACAACCTGTTTGGAGGCCTGGAAAATACACTGATACAACATTAACTCACAGGGAGACAGGCTGATGATTATTTCTGCTCATTACGTGCAGCTGCAGTGTGGTTTAACAAACGTGTTAAAGATGGTATTTGAGACGGTGCCACATTTCGGGAAAAAATAAAAAGCCTGAAAACTTGCACATGGAAAAAAAAACACCGTAGATATCATCAACAGCTTTAATTAGAAAGGGCAGGCTTTGTTTGGGCATGAGTGAGATTGTCTAAACACATGGCCGACAGCTGTGGTTCTCAACCTGGGTTTAATTTTCACACAGGAATTTATTAGCTTTGCCATTTTTGGATAATGCTCGAACTAAATGAATATGCAAGTTTTCTGTGCTGCCCTAAGCCTCGTCAATGTGTTGAGTGTCTCAGTGATTTGTCGATGGGCATATTTTCTGTAGAGAGTCATCGACAGTGAATAACCGATGACTGCTCTACGTCCTGGCCCACTTCAACTCGCCAGCCCACTTCTGACATCGGAATACAGCAGACAAGCCAGCAGAGGCAACTTCAGATCACAGCTGTGCAACAGGGGAGATTAAACTAAGGCTGGGCTCGTGTTATCTAGGAGCACGCCACAACACAACTAAGTAAACAAACCATTATGAAGTTTGTTATCTAGGGCTTCATTTATCTTTTGCCAATAAGTCATGTTAAATGATAGGGAATGATAAAAGGAAAGACAAGCTGTAAAAAAGGAGGTGTTTAACAATTTGAAAGAGAAAGCATCAACAGACAGCAACATGCAGAGAAATAGAGTAGTGTATATGTATATACTCACAATCACAGTGCAAGTTTGGCAAACTGATGTTTAAACTCACATCTATCTTCCCACCACTGTCTTTATCAGGGTCATCCACATACAATTCATTGACACTATAAGAGATGGAAAAAGGGGGAAATGGTTAGATACTTAATATATCCTCCTCCCATTACATACTTCTCACACTGCAGTATAATTTAAGGAGTCATCCTCTTCCAAATTGCAAGAAAAAAGTCTTTGTATATCTCCGTCAGTCATTTCCTTTCTGTCACACACTCATCATGTCACCCCTTATTACACACTACCAAGAGGCTGACGCATGCACAAAGTCAATTTCCTGTTACAAAATTGACTCCATTCATTGGTTCTAACACTGACTGGGCAGAGTACATCATAATGAGTGCATTTACATTCAATATTAAGTCCCTGTGTGTTTCAGCTACAGGATGCGATGAGAGAGACTGACACTGTGATACCTACATTTCAGTGGCTATGAATCCCGTTAGCTCAGACAGGAAGAGGAAGAGAATGAAGACACAGCAGAGGATGGATACTGTGGGCAAAGAGGCGTAAAGTTAGAATGAATATGAACCGACATCACTCTTACGTATGCCACCTTTTAAAATTAATCTCAAGTTCCGCAAGCTTTTCATGTTACGATGCAAACATAATGAGAATGACTAATCCAGGGTTTTTTGTTTTTGTTTGCTTTTTTTTTGGGATAGCTGACCTCAGCTAGTAACATTAATGAAATCACAGCAGCTGTAAAAATGTGCCCTAAAATAGTGGTTTTATTGGTGGCATTAGGCCTACCATTATGCTGGTTTTAAAGGACCATCCTGCAATAATTACCCACTGAACACCAGCCCACCGGGCAGTCATTCATACGGCATTTATTCTTTGAGAGAAGTGATCTCATCCTCTGAGTCCCACAAACGGCTAATTTTAGGTTTTCTTAAACAAACTTGTACCAACACCCAGGCCAAGGACAGCTCCTCTAAATAAGTTAAAAAAAGACTAATTAGCATTTTTTTCCACTCCAAATTAAGGTCTAAGCATTCTAACCGTCTATTTCATCTGTCAAACTAATCAGCCAAAGGGTTAAATAAAATGTTGTCATGTGTTTACTAAGATAAAAATGGAAGTAACTGATCTGTGTCTGCGCAACTGTGGTCTGTCCGGTATGGTGAGAGTCTTAGTTAAAGCTCTCATGCAGCAGGTGAGTCGTGTTTATGTGGCAACTGTCTCCTAGGTTCTTGCAATCACATGACCCTGTGGTTGGCAGGGCGTTGCAGCCAAACCTGCGGCCGATGGAGGCTTTACATAAGGTAATGTTTAACCAACAAACAAAAGGGAGTGTCACTATGACACATTGGCAACCAATTCAGGTTCATCAAAAGACAAAGTAATTCTTTCCGGCTTCAAAGGATATAATATATAACTGCGGTTTCTAAAAGGTCAGAGAAGGAGCGACTACTGCTTTTAAAGTGTCTTGCAATGGAAATAATGAGAAATAAAATACCTTTTATTTCAATTCTAGCTCATCTGTGCTACAGTGTTAACACATTGTCATGGTTATGACACAAAGAATTAGATACAATAACACGATGAATCAGTCAGTGACATCCGAAACTAGCGCCTTATTTCTGTAATCGGATGTGCCGGTTATCTTCTTTTTTTTCTTTTCTTTTTTTTTGCCACACAGCAAAGGCAAAACTATTTTTTCTATCAGTGCAGGCAGAGTAAAGAAATATATATATATTTTTTTTTTTTTTTTAAATNGAGTAAAGAAATATATAATTTTTTTTTTTTTTTTTTTTTTAAATCAGACACCAGATTGACAATTTATTCAATACAAAAAAGGCCTCCAGAAAACTGCTGTGGTCAAAACAGAGCTATTGTTCAAAGTAAACACCATAACATTTGAGCCTAAGGGAATGTGCCACCAAAAAAAAAAAAGCAAAAGGGGTCAAATATTTGACCTTTTGTATAAAGGTCTGTTTAAGGTTGCCTCTACACCACACAAATCAGTGTCCAGTGTGAGTTGACCTGCTGTGGATGAGGCAATAACAGTGTCTAAAATCTGAATCAACCCAGTGCCCTCACCCGTAGACAGTGGATGGAGACAGGAAGGGAGTCCATTGTGTGCAGGAAGGACTTCCTTCCATTTCCCCTCTGGGGAAAACTGTTGTATATCTTTAGTAAATGTATTCTCTTTCCCCATCTTTCAGGAATGTGTCATAATCAGCCTTAAAACGGTTCAGTGTGAAACAACAGCTCAGTTTATCCGCTGTGTCATCAGTTTTGTTTCAGGTTGATACTTTGCTCTACTTTGTGCTGTCATCAGCTCACTAGTGATACAAGAAAAGAGCTGTGGCGCCAAAAATGTGTCATCTAGTCAACTGTAATCAATTAAGCAGTGAATAATCAATGTCATCCCTGATGATACGATGACTGATGGCTGACAAGTAGGAAAACACATGATCTAACAGGAAAGAACAATCAGCTTTTCAATGACGAAGACGACTCATTAACATTCTTACCATACCAGTTGATCTAAAATCAGGTACTCTATGCTGTGAGTATCCAAAAGGAGGATGTACCTCTGTGCGGGGACAAGCAGGTACATNNCCCCCCCCCCCCGGCACAATGACTTACGACTCTGCCCTTTTACTTCTGAATGGAAAGCATGCATGTCGAATCCCAAAAGTATTCTTAATATTAACTACAGACATGTTATACAGTCAGTGTAAGAGTGATAATATTGGCAGACAGAAGAGACAGCTGGACAAGTTTAAAAAAAGAAAAAAAAAGAATGCCCATTACTTAAAGCTGCCCTTACCGATGTTGCAGTGTTACACTTTTTTTGGATTAGGTTAATAAGGTAATGAAATTCTGAAATACAACACAGACCCACCAGGTATTAAAATAAACTATTATTCTATTCTCAACATTTTCAATAAATACTCCTTTTTTTAAATGCTACATCAGTATGGGAAACATTAACAAATAAGGGGTTGCTGATAATCTGGAAAGTTACTATGCGGATGAAGGATGATTCATTGCTGGTTGTGTCATTTTGAAGAAGAAATAAATAATATTGTTAACATTAAGTCATAAATTAACAAACACTAGAAAAAAAGAAGCAGCTAGCTCAGCTGTGCCTAACAAATAAATACATATCTAAGATCAGCTTACTTGAAACTGTTCATTAATACATTATCACCTGCAAGCTTTAATATAAAGCTAAAGCCTGTAGTTTTTTAATGGAGGTTTAGCACAAAAACTGGAAAAGGCTAGTCAAGACAAAATCTCACAACAAGCCATTAAAAGAATTGCTAAATAAAAATAAACACATTTTTTTTTTTTTTTATTAAATACATAAAAATTAATGGAGCATCCACAATAATACATCCATTTTGTTTGAATACTAAAGTGCAAGAGGTGGGCATATTTTAGTTTGGCTGTTTGTTTCCCTGGTTTAATAGTAAAAAGTAGCTAAATTTCAGAATGATTCAGATCTGCCTTTTTGTCATGTTAGGTCATTTAAACTGCAAATTCTAAACCACTAACACAATCAGCTGCAAAAGTTCATTTTTTGTTTGGCGAGATCTTAGTGCTGCTTTTGACAGAGTCAACCATTACATAATTTTAGACTGACTGGAAAATTGGGTGAGATACTCAGTTCTGAACTGGTTTCAGTCCTTCTTGAAAGACAGGAACTATTTTGTGTCACATGGTAACTATAGACCTAATGTAAGTCGCTTTTGATAAAAGCGTCTGCTAAATGACAGTAGTAGTAGTAGTAGTAGTAGTAGTAGTACTCCAACAAAGACAACATGTGGAGTTCCCCAAGACTCCATTTTGGGCCCCCTATTATTTAACATCTACATTTCCCCAATAGCTCAAATCATGGAAACAAAGAATATTTCTTATCATAATTGTGCTTATAACACTCAACTCTATACTACTGCCTTCCTAAGGGACTCTGGTCCCATACAAAGCTAAAGTGTTTGCCTCGGTCAAATCAATATGTGGATGTGTCAGAATTTCCTTTAGCTAAATAAAGATAAAACTGAAATCATTATGTTTGGAAACAGAGATGAGCATTCAAAGATTAGTAACCAGTTCCAGTCAGACTCAGCAATGTCTAAAACAACAGATCATGAGATCAGAAATCTTGGTGTCATTTTGGACTCAGAGCAAAATTTCAACAACCATATAAATGCAGTAACCAAATCAAACTTACCAACTGAAGAACATATAATAATAATTATAATAATAATTATTACTATTATTATTATTATTCAGTTTTATATAGCGCTTTTCAAGGCACCCAAAGATGCTTAATATATCTAGAATAAGGAGACGGATTGCTCAGCGGAATTGAGAAAAACGTGTCCATGCAGTTGTTTTCAGTAGTCTTGATCACTTTAATGAAGTTTACAGGTTTTTCTAAAGAAAAAAAAAATCAAAAAGAAAAAAAAAACACCCCGACATCTGAAACTAATCCAGAAGTTTTTCTGCTCCTAATATCTGGAACAAACTACCAAAAGAACCTGAAGTCTGATCCAGACTAAATCAGGTTTTTGAACTCTTATTTGGCACAGGTTTTAATAAAGGAAGTCAGTATTTTTTTGTATTTCTTTTAACACATTTTATCAGATATGTACATGTATAGTGATGGTGGCGATACCATCCTTGATTATGATGACTATGATTATAATGATGTCCTGTCGACGTCTGTTTGTGTCATAAGTAACTCACTGTTTGTTTTCTGTTTTTTAAGCTTGTTTTGTTTTCATTTCATTTCATTTCTTTTATTCTTTTTAATTTGCTTTCATTCTCCTGTTGATTGTTTCTTTTGCACCTTGCTGTAATGCTTTTAATGTATTATGTTTCGCACTTTGAGTTGTCTTAAACAGGAAATGTGCTATACAAACAAACCTGCCTTGCCCTTGTAAAATTTGGAGATTTTTGAAAAAACATTTAGGTAACCTATCAAACAAAAAGGTAACATCGATGTCCATTAGTAGCATATTCAGCTTCAGCACAACTAGAGCTTGGTATCGATTCCAATTTTAAGATTGAATCGATTTGATTCCGATTCTCAAGATCTTGAATCATTATTCGATCTTCGACATTTTGACAAGTGTTTTTTGAAAAAAGCATTTATTTCCCAGATGTTTGTTGAGTCTAAATGGTGTTTTATGCGTGAATTCAATGATGCAGAAAGGTAAATGAAGGCTTATTAAAAAATAAATAAATATTTTTTTTTAAATCAATCATTTGAGTTACAGATCGATCTCTACAAATTAATATAAAAATCTATTCAGAATTGGAAAATCGATTTTTTTCAACACAGGCCTAAGCACATGTTCAGAGTGTTATTATTAGTTACCTGAAGGTGATGACTTATTTCAACAAACAGCCTCCCTCCAGATGATACAATCTAGTAATAAATGCATCTAACAACACTGCAAAATTGCCTATAAACAGATCAAAGAGTCCAATAAAGGAGTACAAGACTTGTCTATGGTTTCAGTCAGAGTGGGATCTTAGTTGGTTAATAGTTTTAATCTACTCAGGTTTTAATCTGATTGAGCAATCTTAATCTTGAGGGAGCTCACTTCACCCATGGGATCCACTACCAGCATCCCAGTGCCACACATCACAGGACACCCACACAGGGCCTGTCTCCATGTCTCAATGAGGTAGAGCTGTTTGGTGGAAAGAGGGGGACTGACACATCATTATATGGCCAGTTGGGTTTTTAATGTTTGGTTAACTAATATGAATATTAAAATAATGCAAAATTAATAATAACATAATAATAATAATTTTCAAAAAATCAAATACATTAAAAAAAAATAAACAAATGTATTGTAAGAATTTAAATCCGAAGATGAGGGACTACTCACTGAAAGCTCCTGTGTATGTTGGCTGGGTGAGATCTTTTGGCACTTTCCTGTAGATATCAAATCTGAAAAGAGACAGAAAATAAAGGAAACAAAAAAAAAGGAAAAGGGAGTGAGAAGGAAAAATAGCAAATGTAAACAGTACGTGCTGAGAAAAGCTGCACATTCTGTACCCATCATGCTGTGCGATATTACAGAAGAGAGGTGGAATGTTAGTACTGGACAAGAGCCATCGCATATAACAGACCCATTCAGCCAGCTGAAACACACTTTTACAGGGTTACACCTCTTCCTTTGCATGTGTGCTCTCTTATTATGATGTTGACCCCAAAAACCAATTCTCCATACACCCAGGAAAACACAAGGCCAACAAAAACACACACACCCCATTACAAATAAATAAACACACTTTTGATATTCAAATGAAATGGTTTGGTCTTCTCTGCAGCGAGTAACAACAGAGATGAAGGATGCATTTAGACAGGATGGAATGTGGGTTTATTACGCATCCAATTATAAAAAAAAAGGAAAAGAAAAAAAGCACATTTGTGAATCAGAAGCAGGGATGGATCCCTTCCATCTGGCATTATCAACTCTCCTCTTGTGAAATATTGCTGTTGCCTATTTAGGGAACTGAACCCAAAAAAAAATCGGCTACTCAACACTGAAACTATTCACATTCAGGAGTTCTCGCACATGTCCTTTTTGGGCAGTAAAATCTTTTAAACCCTTTACTCCATCACTGCACAAACTCCACCTACATACCCACCCTCTCCTCTCACACTCTCTCCTTCATGTCCTACCAAAACACTCACATCTGTCCACATTTCTTCCACCAAGAGCGGCCAGGGAAATAATCATAGTTGATGCAATGCAGGGTGGGGGAGGAAGTAAAAGGGAGGGCTTCCTGTCCAGTCCTGACTGTTCTGCTTCTCCTGTTTCTCATCAGCTCCTACTTTTGGTCATTTATTATCAACCGCACAGGGATCCCTCGATCCTAAACTTCTGAGAACCTCCCTTTGTTCTTTTCCGCTTTAGCATTAAAAGGGATAGTTTGCCTACTTAAGACATGAAGTTGTATGCAATCCTTACCAGCAGTATAGTGCATACACATTGACCCACTCTGTGGTCA
>JAPMNP010724706.1:0-18237 GCA_029874935.1 Atherina boyeri
GTGTGTGTGTGTGTGTGTGTGTGTGTGTGTGTGTGTGTGTGTGTGTGTGTGTGTGTGTGTGTGTGTGTTTGTTTCAATGCAGTGTTGCTGGAAAGCTCAAGAGCCTCTATAATGTGGTTTTTCCAGCAATGTCCTTGCAAAACATTATTTCAAATGTGTAAGCATCCTTTCAAAGAGTTGTTTCTGGGAAACTACTTTACATCCAACTGTGTTGTATGTTGACAACCAAATTAAATAATACATAACTTTTAGAGTTTTCCTTCCATTTTTTAAACAAATTTTTCATATGTAATTTGTTGTACTGAAACTAATATTTTTCTTATTAAATGGCTTCCATATGTTCAACTTTGATCAAAATGTTTCACCCAAAAGTACCTCATGTACAGGTTTTATCCCATGCCTGTTACTTTAAAGCAAAACTGTTTCAAATGTGGAATATGAAGAAATAAAAACATGATTTAACTGCTAAACTGTTCACAGCTAAATCAGAAGACAAATTCAGAATCAATACTCAACACGTTGACATTCACATTTGTACTTTATTTGCCATCCCTTTATAATTCTTAAGTTATCTCACAAAAATAGAAGGAGCACACAATATCACAGCTCTAACGCAGGTTTGGGCCATAATGACAGGAGGCATCTCAAAACACTCGATAGTATCAGATAATCAACAGCTTTCATTTTTGGCAAAACAACAAAGAGAACGAGGGGCTTCTGCTTCAGATCAGGTAATCGTCTTGCTTGGCTTTACTGATTACAACAGCACACTGGCGGGGACGGGGAGAAAGCTCGGGAGTTGCATAGGTTCAAACAGTAACTGCAAATGACTGCGCTGTTCGGTGGAAGGATCATAAACAGGATAAGCCTTGGATTGCACATGCAGCACCAGCAAAATGGCTTCCCGATGTCAGTTTTTATTTTAAGATGAAGCTGTCCAACTTCTAAATTGAGGTTCTGTAATTTCTACTCAAAATACTCAATATTTGGGGGAGGTAAGCGATGCTGAAATAACACGAAAGTCATTCTGTATCCCATTAAGCATCTAAACCGAGCACTCAGCCATTTAATGATTTAAATCCATTTTCAGATTCTGGACTTCTGCATTCAAGATTTAACCTGTCTGTTCCACAACCTCACTCAAATGTTACCATATTTTATTCAATGTAGTAAATCTGCTTGTAAAATTAAGAACACCACCCATTAAGATTTGGGCACTGTATAACCACCACCAAATCCAGTTTACTTCATCTCAGCATTATCTCTAAATTTCTTTTTCTCCTGCAGAGTATTTTCAGTAGATTTTACAATAACATCTTTTATGTCCTTTTCTTAACAATTAAAAGGACAAAAAAGCAGGTAAGGGTAACTGTCCCTTTTTAATCATGCACAGGAAGCAAAATACCTTTGTTTGATCCTACAGAAACATCTACAGTGTATTGCTGACTGGAGCAGATCCTTTCTAACCCTCGACAGCTGACGTAATGCTGCATGATAATCAAAGCGCTGCTGCTGCAGCAGCAGTGCTGCATTTTCTGACTGGCACACTTCACAGAGCCCCTCACACATTAAAAATCAGACAGTTCAGTTAAGTGTAATATTTAACGCAGACAGCTAGAGGACAGTGAGAGTGGGGAGCAGTAAGTCAGTGCTGTACATGTCCAGCTCTTGGAGAGAGTGATACGGCTCTGACTACCTGAGAGAATTTAGGGTGGGGGTGGGCTGTGCTTTCAGAGGAGATTTTAATGACAACCTGTCTGTTGCCATATTTGCAGCAAACAACAACACAAGTAGGCTACTGGAAAACACATCCAACAATTCGGACTCCACACGCACACACATACTTATCATAACACTGTATACCAACGCACGTGAACAGAACATTCAACAACACTGCCATGCTTTTGGATATGAATCCTGTGATCACTAAAACTGGCCAACAAAACCTTTAAAAAAAGCACAAGTTCAAATGAAACAGGACTGAAATTCAAACAAATCAAACTCCAACTTTCAAGAAGACTTGAATAAAAATATAATCCTTCATCAGTACATGTAAACAAACATAACATGGTCTCACTTTTTTTCTCCTTTTTTTTTGGTCCACACACAAGTGGAATAAGACATGGGATTCGGCCTAACCTTCCAGGTTGGACAAAGACTAGGGTAATCATCTATACATTTTCATGTACTGACTATTACTGAGTAGATTTAACTAAGAAGAAGAAGAAAAAAAAACTCTTAGCACATAATTCCACACAGAGGAATGACATTTTTATATATTTTTCAATATTATTGAATGATTATGATGTTAAGATTCATAGATAGATTTTTTATTATAGACTAATATTTATTTCTTACATTCATTCTAACACTCTATTCATATTAACATGTATTAACAGGGAAACAATGTCATATATATGTATATATATGACATATCGGATTCACAAGTAAAGCAATATGTCATCCACAAGTAAAGCTTTATGACAATGACTTTATATATACGGACTGGATAAGAGGCTGCAGGAGTTGTTGCAGTGAATATTTACATAAATGAGAAGTAAACAAATGACAGGAATGTAGGAGGGACTGCACAATGTGGAATGAATGAGTTAATGTGATAAAGCAAAAGAGTATGTGAAAATTGATGGAAAAATGACTTTTCTGCATATATATAGATATATATATATCTATATATATATATAGATATATATATATATCTATATATATATAAAATTTTCTAGTAGTATTGGTTCACGAAATTATTTTGTTGATTCCATTCATTTCTGTTAGTATGGCACGCTGCTATCAACGCGTTTAAATTACCTTTATTATTCCAACACAACCTTTTGTTTGCCTTTTGTAAAATAAGTGAAGAGATCAAGCAAAAGGAAAAGTACACAGCATAACAGTATATGAGATTTTTTGTTTAAAAAGGACATGTTCCCATTGATTGACTGTAAGGAGTGTAGTTTTTGTTTTGGGTTGCTATTTAGCAGATATACCAGTTGGCTTCACAGATTACTTTATGGCACTTCAGTATGTTGCAGTCATGGCTGTTCTGTTTCCACATTGTGACTTCACTTGATGTTTTTTTTTTCTTTTTAAAAAAATCTAATCTATAGCAGCTTTGAACAAATCCAGCAAAGGTAACTTTTATGCAGCTGTGCAAATCAGGCTACATGACTGATGTTTCAGAGAAGTTATGCTTGATTTATAAACCTCATCTGAAAGAAAGGTCATTTAACTTTTCCTTGTTTTTTTCTTTCTTTAAAATGTGCAAAAAAAGTGGAGGAGGAAAATTTAAAAAGGCAAACAACGACAAATTCACTTGTGCACGATAACTACAACCACTTAGAACTATGCCTATTACACATTACAACAATGATCTTCTATTGTTTGCTATTAGACATACTGCAATATTATTCAAACAAACTGGATAGATAGACAGAAATAAGTCATGATTCAGTTTTAGAAAGAATGGTGATGGTGAAATGGTCACTTGCTCCCAAAGGACAAAACGTGATGCATGATGACTACAACAAAAAATCATGAAGGCGAGGATGAGAGAAGAAAGGTAAAAGAGAAGGCAGATAATGGGATCAATGCGATGGAAAGCAGGAATGAAGAAGCGCTGACAAGTGAAGGATGTTTCTACAGCTGGAACTAGAATGAAGATGACAGCCAGGGGCTGCAGGGGGATAGCTATGACAACAGTGTTGATTGCTGTTATGCTATGCCAAACTATTATCCAGTGTTACAGCTTCTATGCGGGGGTGGGCCGCCTACAGGTCGATGAGCTGGTCCACCAGCAGCAGGGAGCGGGCCAAGTTGGGCAGGCTGGATTCAGAGCCACCACTGTTACTGCGCGAGTGGCCTCCTGAAACTGGCCGGAGAGAGAAGGGGAAGGTAGAGGACGAGACGAGTGCGGGCAAACAGAAGGGAAAAGAAGCAGAGGAGTGGGAGGCACAACAAGCAAACACAGCAGTCAAAGAAGGGGAGAGGTTGAGAAAGAAAGAATTTACCCATTTACTGCTACAGGTGTTCAAACATCTTTAAGATAACACTGTGATGATGTGAAAAGTACAGATACCTGATCAGCTTATTTTGCAAATTACAACTATCAAAAACCCCCACCAAAAATCCACCCAATTTTTGGTCATGATCCTTGGGCCATGTATGCTTCCTACAGGGGACTTTAGAGACCTACCTTGGGAATTCTTTCTGCCGGTAACAGGAATAGGATCAAACTCATCCTCTGTAGCCGCCTCTGCAGCGGCCTGTTGTGACTCCAAGTCTGAGATCAGAAGAGACGAGTCTGATGGAGACAGAGGAGAGGTTAGTTGTTGATACAAAAATATGACAGAAATCTTTGTGAGTTAAAGAATAAGAAACACTGGGATACTGCGTCAATTACAAGGATGATCGTTTTCAGTGGAAACAAGTTACAATAAAAGCTGTGGTTTTTCCGTTCTCAAGGTGATTTCAACATTCATAAACCAGCAGTCGTTGTACCCAAACACATCTGCTGCCTTTGGGTGGTATAAAGCCTGTTTGATAAGATATTATGAGGAGAAATCAGTGGTAATTATTTGGATGCAGCTGGTGAACACATTCCGACTGCAATTTGGTGTTGGCAGTATCAACAGCAGACAAAGAATTTTTATCACCAAGGCATGGCCTGACAACTGAACTACAGCCAGCAGCGTTCCACTTTGAGACTCAAAATAAATTTCACAGAAAATTCCAGTTAGCGGAAACACTTAGCTATCTTTAAACATTTGAAATTTTATTGAAGAGAGACTTTTTTTTTCTTGCATTTCTTTTAAGACCCATTTCCTTCGCTTTGTGTAAAAATGCTCATGCTGGCCAAAGAAATCTTTCCTCAATCATGATGCCACATATTAATTTAGATACTTACCAAACACTGAGTCTTAAAATGGCAAATTCTATAAAGTTGTAATCCAGTTCATGAAAACAAATTTGCATTTATTCATGCCACCAAATGGATGGAAATTTCAACCATCTATACACAATTTGTGTTTGTGCCAATGCAATCTAAACTTGCTAGGGATTTTCCACCTTAGTTGAATCTGCTATTTGACCCAGTACTCCCTTGAGTAGAATCAAAACTGTCAAACTGACTCATTTCAAATGACAGTGTGTCGATCGGATGACTGTATTCTGCAAATGATGACCTTGCGTATCCTAATGGCTCCCCAAAGAAACCTGCTTGCTTCTTGTTTCAAAGGAATGACAGTGAATTAATTGAGATGCCAATTCATGTCATGATGGTGGACCAGAACAATTTGCAGGTCACATGAAATCCCCTGTGGCACACTCAACGTCACCAGAACAAGTTCATTGTTATCAGCGTTGCCCTGTCCATTTCCAATTATTTGATAGCAACAGTGACCCTTCCTTTGCATCATTTTGTTAGAAATATTGTTAGTTATCAGCCTATGCAAATAACTATACGACCATTCAAAGCTTTGCAGGTAGTAGTGACACAGAGCAAAAGGTTGCCCGAGACAACAGCTACAATCTGAATTGGCATCTCTGTCCTAAATAAACACACTCTATGCTGCACCTCAGTTTGTTGAACAAGTGACTAAACATTAAATCTCTGAGGAAAACACTCACTGCCAACATCAAACTCTAGTATAATTGGCTAAACCAGCTACATCTGATCAAAAAACATTTTAATGCCCTGTTACTGCTGTTGTCCTTTCTTTAAAAAGCCTAAAGCACCTGTCAGCTGCAGGCAATGAAAGCCAACTGCTGCCATGACTGAGGCAAAAAAGAGCATTTCTGGCATTTCTTTTAAGATCCATTTCCTCCGCTTTGTGTAAAAATGATCAGGCTGGTCAAATTCAGTCATCTGTCCTCAATCATTTTGCCACATATATAGCCCTGATGGCATGTGTAACATCGCAGACTTCTTTTGAAAGGTTGCTTCAGCTTACCTGCTGTAGGTTGCATGGAGTCTCCAGACAATATGCTGAAATCATCCAAAGCAGAGGCAGCAGAGGTGGGAACAGAGGAGACGGAGGAGGTGGCGCTGCTTAATGCAGTAGGAGCAGGTGGACCAGAGATCAGAGAGCCAAGGAGAGAATCATCTGCAGCAAGAGGTTCTAGGACAAGTCAGGGGAAGCTGTTACATCACATTTGGCCACATGGGGACAGCAGAAACAAAGTACAAACAATACACAGCAACTGGAGAACTATTACATTTGTTCATGCTGCAGAGGCTGCAGATAATATCTGTTATGTGGGAATATCTCTGCAAGCAGTCTTTTCAAACATCATCTGACCCACTGTTAATATAAAACTATTGATTTATCAGCTTTAGCTCTACAAACGGATAAGGAAGTCTGCTCTGCATACCATTGAAGTTTCTGTATACATATAAAGAATAACCACATTGCAGACAGAGACTGTTCAACTAAACTTGAATACTTGCGTTTCTAGTTGTTCCCCCTATGACTGGTTATTGCACTTAAACGCAGAAACCTGAACACACACATCAATACCTTTAGCAGACTCTTCCACAGACCCCCCAAAAGGATCAGACAGCGACAGCAGATCAGGAAGCATGAGCGAAGATGTGTCAGGAGATTTGAGACCTTCAATCAGCTTTTCTAACAGCCAGTAAAGAAAGAAGTGGAAAGGAGATATAGGTGAGCAAAATACAGAAGTGAAGCAGCAGCAGTAAAGCAAAGGTGTTTACACCCACATTTGGTCACACAGAGGTGGAATAAGATTTAAAACAGTATTTAAAATGACAAAAAATCCCATACTGGTGAAATTGAACACAAGTTGAAGCTGAGACCTTTCATATACTTTACATCTATATTGTGTGCTTTCAAACCAATATTCATTCACATCCCTGTATTTGACATTTTCATGAAAACAAAATAGGAAAGTTTTTCTTGATAAGGGCAATAACACATTTCGACAATTAAACTTTTACATCTCCCAGAGAAGGATAGCATTGATTTTACCACCACTGTGAGAAATACCATACAAAGGTGTGTACAGTGCCAGTCAACAGAGTAACATATTTACCTGGAGCATCTGACAGTTCGAGGGTGTGGAAAGGATCTGGGACAGCCAACAGTGAAGCTCCAGATTCCAGAATAGCAGATGGTCTTTCAGCTAGGAAACAAAGCAGAAAACACGCAGGCAGGGTTTGTGAATATGCTCCTGAATGATTCTGGTTCAAACAAATACAGTTAAAAAGTGATGACCGTGGAGAAGTACTGTAAAACGTCAATGAGGATCGTATGATTCAATTATTTTGTCTTCATTTCCCAGGTGAACAGGCAATGCTTTCCTTTGCCAATTTTGGCATTAGTTATTATTATTAAAATCAGTTTTCCATTCATTCTAACTAAAGTTCAAGTTCTTTGGTTAAAATTATGGGCTTTTGAGACTCCTTAATACTCTTAAATCTTTCTGCTTTGTGAGTAGAGACAAAAAAAATCAAATCTGTGGACAGTTTTCCCCTGTGGCCATTGTTCCTTGTGACCAAGCCCCATACTTTGTTATATGATGCATATTGGCAGCCCTGGCTTTCCAAAGCTAATTAAAGCTATCAGATTAATGGATCAGGCACATTAAGAGGTTTACTTCACCGGTTTGCAATTCCATTCAACACTTACAGCCTCACACAGTACAATTTGGCATGAGAACAGCAGCGAAGAATTAAAAAATACTAGAAATTGAGTCTCAGCATCCTTGTCAAAGATGTATATATACAGTAATGGAAAAAAATATTAGATCACCCTTGTTTTCTTCAATTTCTTGTTCATTTTAATGCGTGGTACCACCAAAGGTACATTTGTTTGGACAAATATAATGATAACAAAAATAGCTCAAACGAGTTCAATTCAAGAGCTGATATGTAGCCATCTAGCCAAGAAGTCGGTTTCGAACTGTCCTTGCTGAACAAGTCACATTTCTCGACACTCATTTCTAAGGTCCCTGGAGGTCTGACGACGATTCCTGACACAGGAACGGATGAGTTCACGGTCGTCTCATGGGGTGGAAAGACGTTTCCTGCCTCATCCAGCTAGCAATTTGGTGGTACCATGTTCAGCTTGGTTTTTTTGGTGTATTGAACGGCTGTCTTGGACATCTTTAGTTTTTTGGCTACCTGTCTCACTCATGCAACTTTCCAGCAGTGCCAAGATGGTTGCCTTTGTACCTTAACATAATTATTTTGTTTTAGGCATTATGTGAGAGCTGACAATTTTTAAGTTGTGCTACAGCTTGAATGTCAGCAGGACACCACTCCAGGCCTTTGCTGTGCAGTGCTGCTTATGACATTAATGGCCTCTTATACCTTGGGAATACAATTCAGCTTAAACATGTCAAATAGGACATAAAGTATTATGTAATCAGTTGCATTTTTGTGTTGTTCATTGTTTTCATCAGGTAATATGCCTTTAGCAGTACCAGGCATTAGAATGAAAGAAATGGAAGAAAACAAGGGTGGTCTAATNATTTTTTCCATGACTGTATATTCAAATCGTAGATTTGCTTTCACATCCACAAATTATTATACTAACCCACACAGCAAAAACTACAGATCTAAGCGTAATTGTCCTATGTATTACCAGGTAGGTATTGTCCTACCCTTATCATCATCTTGATTTTTGGTGTATAAATGGATGACAACATGTTCTATGCAAAGATACTTTAATTTAACTATAATTTAATCTAGGGGAATAGTAGCTATTCAAAACAGACATCAGACATCTGCAGATTTTCCTATTACTTCACTCTCCACAATGCATCAATAAACAGTCAAGTTTGCAAACCTGTGTGGCATTATGTACCCTGTTTTGTAGACCAAGTCTGTTACTGACACTGAAGTGAGGCAGTGAAAATTTCCACAGCAGGGTTCTCACTCAAACCATTAGGAATCTTTTTAGCTCTTCTGGTGGACTCCTTAAATCTGACTTCACACTTTTGATGTACATGCTTATATAAGATAATTTCAAGGTCCCCTTGATTATTAAAAAGGTGTTATTTTCTTTGGCACTCTCCATCTGAAATTCTGTTTTCAGCTCTGGCTTCTAAACCAAGTTCTTACAGCAGAATCCTTGCATTGTGATGGAAGGTGTTTTGAAGTTGGAACAATGTCATAAATGCAAGCCCATACAGACCAAAAGGAGAAAAAAACACTCTGTAGACTGCATTAAGTTAGTGTAACATACCAGTTTCTTGGGGAGTATTTTCCACAGATGAGGACTGCAGACCTGGTATCAGCTCTTCAGAAGATGCTGCCTCAGGATCTAGTGGTAGATCTGTTATACATATAAATATATTAAAAAGAAAAAGTTTTTTAAAAATCCTTGTCCTGCACAAATAGATTCTGAGGGGACTTATGACTTTTTTTGTATACTTTCAGCAATACTTAAAACGTGTACAACTTACACCGTTCATCAGCTAACTTAACACATTTGATAAGACAATCAAATGTTACCTGGAGCCTTTTTGTCATTGGGTTGGAATTCACCAGCATTGAGGTTGGAAAAGTTGTCATCATCAAATGGATTCCACACTGACTGTGTGGAGCCAGGAGCAGTGGGTGCCGCTTTGCTCTGGTCTTGCACTGTATCACTGAGCTGAACTGGCTGGATGGTACTTTGCTGAGATGCAAGTGATCTACAAATAATGAAAAAAAGATTAGGAATTAAAACTAATAGGAGAAGAGTTATAACTACTTTTCACTTTACTAAAGTAAATGCCACTTACTGACTAACTGCAGCGTCTCCATTAGCTCCCGGCAGCTGCTGTGAAGAATCACAGCTCACTGTGGCATCACTCGGTACACGCTGATGGCCTCTTTCCTCCGTTGTCTTTGGAGTTGCAGGTGGAGTCTGATCAAAGCATGCATGGTATTAGCAGCTAACCAGAAGATAAAATCAACTAAAGTTTTGTAGAATGTGTCACAGAAAGTGTTAGAAAAATGTGTTCAGAAGAAAGTTTAGAAATAAATAAACAAAAAAACATTTTCACTTTGGTCAAAGGAAAAGAAATTGTAATGGACAGATGGAGAAATTAATAGCATCAGGCCAAGCTGCTCGGGTTAAATGTTAAATGAAAAGAAAAGGTTAATAAATAGTGTTGATAGTTTTGCAATGTTCATTAAATTCAGGCACTGTTTGAAGCAAAAGGCCTCTTACTGTCTCAGCTGACTTTTGGCTGATTTCAGTGGAAGCAGGCTGAGCCTGGGCCGCTGATGGTTGAATTATCTGCTGCTGCTGAGCTACTGCTGGCTGACTAGGTGCTGATTTGCTGGGAGAAGACTGAGCCTCTGGCTGCTGAGCCTGACTAGTTTGCTTGCGACGCGCTGGGCGTTGAGGTGCGGCAGGGCTGGATGGAGTCTGTGTCACCTGCTGGGAGCTGGCCATGGAGGGAACTGTGGTCTGCTGCTGGGCGGTTGCCTGTGCTTGTGGTGCAGCTTCACCTTTGGCCACCGATGATGCTGCTGGTGCCGCTGTCTCTGCTCCAGCAGCTGCAGCTGGCTGTACAGCCTGTTACACAAATAAAAGTGACAGAGTCTGGTTTTTATATATAATCTTTGAACTTAAAGTAAGAACAAGATAAATGTTGTTTTGATTACCCATTTACATCTAAATCAATAGAAAAATTGCATTATATTTTTGTGAAAAGATGGGGAGAAAAAGGCCCATAGTTTCCCAGAACTGGCACTGCTTTTTTTTTCTTTGTTTTCCAACCCCAAAAAAAAGAACTGTGTTACAGGATTTGCATGGATTTGCAAAAATTACTTGGCATTACAAAGTCTGTACCTGCTTCTGTGGAGCTGCAACCTGACTTGTACTGTTTGGTGTCTGGGTGAGCGGCTGAGCTGAAGTCTGTGCCTTCTGTGACTGGATTGCTGCAGCTGTTTGGGAGAGGTCTAAGCTGACTCCTGCAGGACATTGAACAAATCACAAGTTTCACATTATTCAACAGCATGAATAACATTCTCTTTTAAGAACAGTACAGATGAAAAACAGCTTTTTTTCATAGCCACATAAATACATTTGTCTGCATTTAAAACAAAAATATCACTCATACCTCAAAGTGATTTATAACACAAAAGTGACATCACCTGAATCAGTGATGCAGATTGAGGGAGTAGAGGAAAACATAATTCCATTAACATTTTTAATCTATGGCTAGACTGGTACAAATTGCACACATCCCGACCTGCATACTTGGTCCGTCCCTGTCGACCACTGCAGCACTTGATAGGTGCACAAAGGTCTAGAGGGATTCCTTTGCAATTGAACATTTTTTAATCAAAAAGTTGGTGTAGATGAATAATGTGTGAGTGCTGCACGTACCCACAGGCTGAGCTACACCACCAGGGAGATTTGCCCGCTTGCGAGGGGTAAGAGCAGCAGGCTGGATGGGTAGGATGCCAGCAGCAGGCTGGGTATGCACCGCTTTGGGCCTCTGACGAGGGGTGATAGAGGTTTCAGTGGTGGGAATTGGATCTGTCAGTCTAGCAACAAAGGAAAAGATGTTGGCTTTCTTGTAAATACGGCAAGCAGTGTTAACATAATTCAATGAGTATCAGAATACTGAGTATAACAAATTACTTCCAAAAAACATTGTTTCAAGAGCTTTATTAGTAGTACAAGTAAGCGTGTCATGCTTGCCTGGACTTAGTCTGGCTCTTCTTTGCTGCTGCAGCTTCACTTGCTTTGACTGGCTCAGGAAGTTTGGAAGGTATCGGTGAATTCTAGTGTATGAGGGGAAAAAAAGAAATGTTTACTATATCTGCAGAGAGTTGGTACAGGATGGAACTATCAATGAAAAGAATAGATCTAATCATCGTCAATATGGCTAGAAATATTTTCTAATGTATCTACATAATGAGTCAGAACAGATTTTTCTTCAACACTGTTCCATCTAACAGGTTTGCTTGTGTGGGTCAAGCAGATGGACTGCAGCAGATTCCACAGAGAAAATCAATTCCCGATAAGAGAAAGTCAAGCTAATCTAAATATTTGAAATACTCCAGGAGCTAAGATAACCTCACCTTCACATTCTGAACAGGGCAGGTCCGCTGAGCAAGTTTAAAAGCAAAGTGGGACACCTGATAGATATCTGGTCTTTTGTCTGGGTCTGGCTCCAGCATATACCCTGGAAAAAAAAACATCACAGAGAAATAGAATGACAGTCCCCCCCCACAAAAAAATAGAGAAGAAACTCAACAAGGAGAAGTGAATTTGACACTGTTGATAACATGAATTAATATTTAACAGGTACTAACGAATGAGGCAGTGAAGATCATAAGAGTAACGGGAATTATCTGGAATGGTGAAACTGCCATCACAGATGGCCACCTGGCTTTCACCAAAAGGGAGAGTGAAGAAGCACAACTTGTACAGCAAACAGCCCAGAGCCTGGAGAGGACACCACATGCAAACCCAGTCAGAGGAGAAGAGAGAAGAAGATTAAGAGTCACAAGAAACACCTTTCCCCATGTTTTAATGTTTACATTTAATTACAAAACCATGTATTAACATCTATTTACAGCTATTTATCAAACCTTTAGAGTTTCAATTCTGTTTGTTTGATATGTTCCATTTATTATAAGCCATGATGCTTCAAGTGTGAATATTTGTTGCTGTGTTATGTAAACTACAAAAGCACAGTTACTATCATCAGAGAGGCCTGTCCATTTTACTCACCCAGATATCAGCCTTTGTGGTGATAATCTTATTATTGTACAGGTTAACCATTTCAGGGGCTCGATATGATAAAGTGGTGTACCTGAAAGAGAATATTAAAAAATTAGGAATAAATCTGTATTTTTAGGGTGATGCTAAAATCAAATACTCTACTGTACACTCATGTGTACATGTTTACAATTGTATATTTGTTTGAAACTAATTTTGTGTCTAATAAACCTTTTGCATTCATATCACATTTTCAGTCATGCTTTACAGCTGCAGACCACGTAAAAATGAGATCAAAATATCATAGTACCCAACAGAAGCGCTAATGAATGAAAGGTTCAGAGGAAAAGAGGCACAAACTTTTTTATTTCTTCCTCCACGACGGCCACTCCTTCCGTCTGTGGACTCTGGAATTTGTTTGTGGCGCTGCCAAAATCACACAGCACATAATGACCCTTGTCGTGCAAGAGGATGTTCTCCACCTGTGGAAATACAAGACTTTTACACACCAGTAGAGTTGCGATGGTTGAGGATTGTGTGAGGTTAAAGATGAAAGGACCAATCTGGACTAAAAGATTTTTAGAAAGTGGCGCAGTAACAGATTATTTCTACCAAAACTAACACTAGGCTTTCCTTTTCTTTCTGCTAAATATACTCTCAAGATAAGAAATTATAAATGATGAACAACATAGCTTTTTTCACATTATGATGTGTAGATTTAAATCAAACTCTGAATTTCCATACTTCTATAATTATGCTTCAACACATAACTCCCATGTTCAGGTTTTCATTCAAAAAAAGAACTCTACAAAGCAATGAGCTTATGTTTCCATAAGGATTAACCACTGAAAGGATGTGAATTGAAACTTATGCTATAACACTGTTCTTTTTCAGGGGGTATTTCAAGTATCTAAATATATTCATGATATCCTTTCTTGGGAGATAAATGTATAATTAAACAAGACTTCCCCTCACACTTAACATAATCATGTCACAGGTCATGATTATTCAAAGACATCCCACCATGGGGGGGTTTATAGTAGGCCTTGCCTCATTACAGACCAAGCTGGGGCAGTGGCAGTAGATTATGACTGGGAATAAGACAAATGGCTAATAATCATGAGAGTATGTCTAAACTAAGACTGAGTTGTTGTGGTTTTAGATGAAGTGTGTCACCTTCAGGTCCCTATGGATGATAGGTGCCTTGCGCTGGTGCAAGCGTGATACAGAATCGCAGGTGTCACAGAAGATCTGTAGCACCTCCGACTCTGTGAAGCCAGTCTGCAGCCTTTGATTCATCAAATTGACCACCTGCCCTCCTGCAAAATAGCATCCAATTATACAGCAGAATAAACAAGAAAGGCAAGTAACTCCAGGAGGTGTTTGTTGGTCCATGAACCTTTTATCATTCAGACTTGGTGTGTAGAAAGAGTTTATTTCTACAACAGAAGAGCACAATTATATTGAAATACTATTTTAAAGTGAACCTGCTATCCAAAACCAAAATCTTTCATCTACCACAGCTAATTTCTCTGTCCAAACTCACCTTTGCAGTAGTCCATTAGAATGAGAACTTCCCATACATCCCTCGATCCCATAGCCGTGACACTTGAATCCAGATAACCAACAATATTCTTGTGACCGACAAGGTCTTTCTGCAGGAACAAAAAACATAAAATCTTTAATAGACCACTGCGCACAAAGTTTGTGCCAAACAGGACAACTACAATAAGCTGCTACATACAATCCACATCCTGTGTGAGTGGTGAAACAATTGCTTGGAGCATGCAATTCTTTCTGTATTACTAGGTTATCTATTTTTTTTTAAATCACACAGAAAATAATTCATTGTCAGAAATTACAAAATGATTAATGGCAAACAGAAACTGAGGGACAGGGAAAAAATATTTGATATTTTGCTGCAAAGACAAAAAAGGCACAAGAACTATATAGCCATAAACAATTCATTTGGTCCAGTTAGGGCTCTGAAGTGTACTATGAGGCCATCTCCTGCAGAGGGAGCTGGAAAGAAAAAGCTCAAATCAGCAATCTACTCAGTAATTAAATAAATGTCAAGTGCTGGAGCTAAGGTGAAGCACTGACTGCGTGTTTGTAAACATGTATCAAAGATTGAGAGAAAACAGACAAAATGAGAAGAGTTTTGAGTTCAAGAAAGCAAAACTAGGCCAACGAAGTTCTCAGGTCTGTTGGATGTTTGTCGAATGATACAATCTGCCTTGTTTGTAATCTGAACATCCATTGCTTCCTTCCTTCCTCCGCGTTCCTTTGTATATATAGTAAGCAAAGTCTGGTGCAGACTCTGAACGAAAAGAACGCAACAAAAATGCTTCTAAACTTTTTCAAGATCACTGAACATTCACATTTTGTGGTTGGACATCAGGGTATTCATTTCCATCTTTGCTTAAAGTAAATATGTCTTTATACCATCCTCACATATAAAACCAAAAAGTTTTAATTTGACACATATGACATTTGTTTCCAGTACTCTATGGTAGGAATTGACAGATGTGCTATTTTACATTAAAGTATTTACCACAAATATGTCAAAAACCCAAGATGAAAAAAAAGAAATGTTTACCACAGCCCAGAATGAGGACTGAAAAATCAATATCTTATCAAGAGCTAAACTGTCTTTAAAGAATGTATGCTCATACAAACCATATGGTGTAAGACAAAACTTTGAAAGACAAAAGCAATAAGTGAAGTGCAACAATCTAAACAACCCAACTACGGGATGCATTTTGACTGATTTCAGTGTCTGGACAGAGTGTAGTACTGATGTGGTTTTCCTCCAAAACATTTTTGTTTTGCAGCTGCCTCCATGTATAGTTTTCACATAGCATACAAAACCACAAGGGCACCAAGTGGAAACCTGCAGAGAAATGTTCAGTCTCAGGAACTCACCATTATCTGAATTTCCCGTTTGCACACCTGCAGATCATGCTCGTTGTTGACGTACATCCTCTTCAGAGCACAACGCACACCCTGATTTGTTTTCACGAGGAACACGATTGCAAATCCACCTGCAGGATTAAGAAAGACGAGCTGTCAAATCAAACTGTCAGTGAGGTATAATACATACTGTTGGTTGGTGAAATCTTCACAACTAACAAGCAGTATTTCAAAATCTGAAATTCAAAAAGAAATTCAAGAACAATCAGAACAACATGAGTCACTGGCATAATAACACTGCTTGCAAGATTTGTGTATGCCATCAGGACTTTGGCAGTTTAGCAGACAAGCTATTTTCTTTTTCCACCTCATTACTTCAACAACTGTTGCAGTGTCTGTCCTTGTAGGCTAGCTTTGCATCAATAAGGATGATCAAGACCACATGGTGATGCCTTATAGCGTTATCTATTAGTCATGGCATCGCTGCAGGGTTTACGTAGAGGCCTACATTGAGGCCTAACCATCTGGTATAGCTCAGAGTCAGACTTCAAATTCACTGAGTTTAGCTGTGACAGTCATCAGTTTTTGTGACAGCTTATACAGAGCGCTCAGCTTGACATGTGGTGTTGTGGTATGGCAACGTGGCACCTGCCATACAATATGGGGTACTTATGAACATGGGTGCAGGATGGGGAGGATAGTAAACTTGTGTTACAAAAGTGCACAGAAGGTGACTGTTCTCATTTACTTAACTGCACCATATACTTATATCAAATAGATCCCAGACGCCCTCTTTGAATTTTTTTGTTTAGCTTGCAGCCTGACAAATGATTAAAAGCAGAAATGCTGGATTTTTGTCTTTTGAAAAGAGGTGAGGGATGTCTAACTTCAACATACTTACTGCAGTTAACACTGTAGTGTATTCTCCTGTTCACTTAACATGTGCTTGCATTGGCTGTTCAGTCAAGTACAGTACAGCTTTAATTGGCACTTTCAATCAGGCCTTTACTCAATAATCTTATCCTCAAGTCTCAGCCTTAACGTTTGCTTTTCACTGACTGTTATAGAAAAAGAGGACGTCAACAGTAAACATTCATTTAAAAAGGATCAAGCAACTGCCTGGCGCCAGGAAGTCTCCATCTCCTTGAATCACACTTCCAAACCATAATAGCTGAGTGAGAATTGTTGTGTTACTCAGAGTACAGCTGAGAGAAAGTGGTAGGCCTCTTTTTAGCATCTGTCATGCTAGCGGGGATGGCATATGGTTACATTTCTGTGCTGTTAATGTAATTGGTCTGAGCATTCAGGACAGAAAGCACACTATTGTTTTAACAACACGCATGATAAAGGAGGAAAAAGAGAAACAAATAGCATCATCTGGATTGTGCAATCCCTTCTCACCTTCAGCAATTGTCTCCTCGACTGTGACTTGGTGCCGCCCGACAGTGAAAGCTCGTCCAATGAAATTCCCGCCTGCATGACTGGACCCAGAGCTGCCACCTCCTCCAGAACCAGGCCCAGAGCTGACCAACTCCCGACGAGAATCAAAGAACTTCCTCATCTTGTCGAAATGACAGGAGGAATATTTGCGTCTTCAGTCACACACACACAGTGATGGGCTGTTGTTCCCTGTGTGATGGCTTATTGCAGTGATATACAACGCAGTTGAAATTGTAAACCTAACGAGTCTGAGTCTATTTGGTGCCCCAGATGCCTTTGTCACTTATGAGGATGTTGAAAGAATCCAGATTTTAATAGAAAATGTTTTCATTGGCTTGCCAACACAAGCCAGTTGGTAATAGCTAGAGCGGTGGCGACTACCAGTTATGTAAGTGAATTACACCGCCCGGGAGGTTAAAGCATCTCCGGAGAAAGTATTTCCTTAACTAGCCATCCAGCTGTTCATGGACGGCTGCGGCTGCTGGTGAAAAAAAACCCAAAAAACTAGGTCCATCTCCATCTCGTCCAGCCATTACCAAGCTAGCGAAGTGCTAGCTACTTACGCGCTATGACATTTCGTGTAAGGTTATCCAGGTTATCCTCTGAAGATGATGTCTTCTTGTGCGATATATCCAACGTGTAACTTGTGTGACAGTGATACCCGAAAAATGTTTCCATCCTCAGTGAAGTGAAGCGACCGTTTGTTGCCTCATAGCTAGCAGCCCGTGTGGCTATTTAATTGCTCCCATTTACAATAAAACTATGATTTTAGTTAGCTAACGCTTTAGCGCGATGCAGCCCAAACAGGCGTCGAGCCGATAGGAGACTTAAGCCTTCGTCTGTTGATGCAAATATGTAACCACTGAATCTGACATCCACCAAAACATTACAGTGAGGTTTCAACACAGCGGTATAATCTCTGCAACCACAGCAATCTTTGGCTGCCAGTGATATCGCAACATCCTAGCTGTTGCTGTTGACGCGCGGACGGAATTGTGGGCGATGTAGTTCATGGTGCAGCTGCAGCCTGCCCTCCACCCCCTTCGGGTGTGAGGTCATATGCTGTGTTCACGTCACGATGTTTAGCTCGTTTATCCTGGTACTACACATTATTATTATTATTATTATTATTATTATTATTATTATTATTATTATTATTATTATTATTATTATTATTATT
>JAPMNP010724713.1:0-11902 GCA_029874935.1 Atherina boyeri
AATTTCTTACATAGGCTACGGTTTCACATGATTGCAGTACCAGTTTTGGCCAGAATCTTACATATGGTACCTTTAATGTTTGAAAATAGAACATTTCGAAGGAATAACTTCTTTTATCTTTTATATATTTATTACTTAATAGAGCTTACTTCAGTTTGAATTGTGAGATGAGTCAGTTCAGATGGTCACGTTTACCACACAGATGGGGAAATGTATATGTAATGTATATTTAAACTAACATCTAGCTATTGAAAAGTTACCCTAATAATGTCTCATAATGTGAAACACTGTATTTTTCTAATGTTTGGGGATTTTGCAGATCCACTGTGATCTGGAAGATGCAATGCATGTGGAAATGTTAATGTACTGCGCTCATCACATGAGGGTCCATGTCCCTGAAATTAACAAAATATTTAAATAAATCAAATGAATATAAATAAAAGTACAATTGAAATAGATAAATCAAATCAATTAAGACATGAGACTAAATATATTTTGTACTTTATATATGAAATTGAAAACATTTATATATATATATATATATTTATATATATATATATATATAATGCCTTATAATCCAGATAAAATGATAAAATGTATCTTGTACTTTTATTTATAAAAACAAATAAATAGATTAAATATATAAATAAATCAAATATGTGAATTTATAACAGAAGCAAACTGTTGAAACTGCACAAGAGATTTTAGATTGTTCATGTTTTCTAGGAGGGTAGTGCATTAAAAACATCATTTCATGCACTTGCCCTTTTTTGCCATAAAAAAAAAGAGAAAAATGGTGAAGATTTTATAAGTCATAGTATGTTGTTCTTTCAACAGTCGGGCCAACCTGAGCTCAAATTGCTCTGTATGTGACCCCCAAACTAAAATGAGTTTGACATCCATGTTTTAGGGAATGAATGTATTCACATCATTCATTTCACCACAGAAAGTGATGCATGGATCTAATGTGTAAACTGCTCAATCCAACCAGTTCATCTTTTTGTAACTATATTTTATATTTTCGGTGAGGCTGGGTTGGTCAAGCATGATCAAAATGACTAGCTGGCCATAAAGACTGGAAACAGCTACTCAGAGTCTAAAAAATCGGTTTGCCAGCAGCTTCTTTTGCGCAAGGAGGCTCTGACTTCAAATTCCATTTAAAAAGAACAAATTTACTGGTTTCATCATGAGAAAAATATTGATCTCCTCCTTTAACCTATCTTGTAATTATGGTAAATCCAGTGGATGTAATTTGTCACCGATCTCCCATGATTTCCCAAGCTTCAAAAGCTCTTTATCCATTTTTATAATCTAATAATTACTATTAATATCATGGATTTGATGTTAAATGGCAGAGGGAGGATTTATTACCAGGGGATGAAGCTGAATAAAGCCAAATATAGGGGTTCCCACATGGCATATATTGAACATGCCACCTGTCAGGAAATCCCGGCTTGTTACGGACTCCACAAACACATACATGAACNTCCCAGGGAACTCCACCTTGGTCAGTAAAGGGATTTTACTCTGTTTGGAACTGGGATTAATTCCTGGCACCAGTTGTGGTTCAGCTTCAGCCAGGGAACAAGAGCATCTTCCCGCTCACAGGCCAGCGGTTTATCTCCTGTCGTCAGTCCAACCAGGCTGATCCTCTCATATTATATGGATTAGCAAAGGCCTTGTTCTACTGTCAAGAGCTCATAAAAATAGTACGGATTTAACATGTTGCCATAATTCATAATGGTAAATGCAAATTATGTTGTAATCATAAACATTTTAACTCTTGCAACCTCTAGCTTAGAAATCATGAACATTTTTTCTTTGCATGCAAGTGTGAGATGCATGGTTCTTAGCTCACCTCCTGCAGGATCAGCCTTGGTACCTCTTGTAGTATCCGTGGGAAACTGTAATGCTACTTACAAGGCATTTGATTTCCCATGGGAGACTTCCATGACAGCAGCAGGTTAGTTTAGGACCCTAATCCTGCATGGCATGGCTGGGATAGACTAAATTATATTATGGATATCAGGACAAATCACATGAGGGTTCATATCCCTGAGCATCAACACCAGGACTTTTTTTTCCACAGTAAGAATTTATCAAGTCATTAAAAGCCATTTAAACCTCTGTATGATGGTGCTTCAAATGTGGATCTCCTACTCTGTCAGTCAAATAAATTGTGGGGGGTCTCTAATATTCACAAATCAACTTCTTTCAGAAAGCAGCTAACCAAGCTAACTGCCAAGCTAATCACACTGTTAAACAAGAGGTTGTCTGTGGCCAAGCTCTCACTGTAGATGTGCTGGGATCAGGGTGGGCACAAACAGCCCTGACCCCAGATCAGCTCAGACTGCCTGTTAAAGGAAAAAGTACAGTTTTTTATCTGGACCTTATTTATGGCATGAAATATGTTCATAAACTCCCCCGGACAAATTTGGAGATACTTGATGTCCTTCGAGAGATATTTAGAACCTTTGCGCTTCAACAACTATTCACATGTCTCATAAGAAAACATATTGTTAGAAGAAGTAAACTTGACTCAAATTACTCAAAAATGGATATATTCATATACATTCAATGGAAGTGGTCGGGGCATTTCATTTATCTCTGAATAAGACATTATCTGCTACAAAATGCCTTCATTTCACCTGTGTTTAGTTATTAGTTGCTGTGCTATCCCTCTGTGCCTTCAGAGCGGATTTGTTGTCATCTGAAACCATAGATTTATGGCCATTTTCTACTGCAACTGCACAGGGCACGGTAGAGCATCACACGCTTTAGACAACCAGGACGGTTTTTGTTTCCATACAGTTATAGTCGTTACCACCTGGTCGTGGGTGGAGTTGGCGTGGTTGACACTGCCGTAACGTCATTTTCAAAGTGTAAAGTGAACACAACAATGGAGGCATTCGATGACATTGAGGTGTTACTGCTGTTGTTGTTTGCTCTGTGACTTGTAGTTTCCGAAAATGCCAAAAGACAGAGCCAGAGCTGTTTAAGAGGTGAAGCTGTTGTGCTGTGTTGTGTTTTTCCACACATAGCGGGTCATTATCCCGAGCTTCGTGCACGTATGATGACAGTTTTCTCTGACCAATCAGTGGACAGCAGTCTTTTAAGTCACATTTTGTGTCGGTTCAGCACAGTTAGAGCCACCTCTGAAACTGGTGCAAAAAATCATAACGGGAGTATTTTACCCCCATGGAAATGCAAATATAGCATGCCATATCGTGTGGAACCGTAAATGTGTGGTGGAAAAGAAGCAATAGAGACATAAATCGGTTATGAATGTGACACTACATAATAAAGTGCCTCTGATTGTGTTGTTGCCCCAACAACGCCAGCGCGATGGATCTAAATATCTCCCAATAGACTTTAAGTAACTCCAAAATTGTCCTGGTAAGTTTATGAACATATTCAATGGTATAAATAAGGTCCAAGTTAAACAAACAGTACTTTTCCTTTAAACTACTTTGTTTCTGGCAAGTAGCCTTGACACTGATCTTCATAATGACGATGATGATGATGATGTCCCTTAAATTGGAAAATTGTTTTCCTTTGAAAAGAAGCAGGAAGCATGTGTGTTGAAATTGATTTGCCTGCCCATTAATGCAATCTCTCCTTTAAGAAATGCAACTCATGTTTTGTTCAATCAATGATCAATAGATTGTTGGCGTTTTAACTTTTGGTAAAAGAAAACACACAATTTCCAGCCCTAGTCTGGAGAAGTGACAGTGACATTAGCCGTTAAAAGTAACTAATACTCTGAGTTGTTTTTTTTAACGAATACTTTGTACTTTTACTTGAGTATTTATCTAACACCAGTACTTTTACTTGTTGTTGAGTAATATTTTAGCAAATATTTTCAGTACTCTTTCCTCCACTCCTTAACATCAACGAGCAAACTGAAAGACTTCAAATGAACTTCTCGGATATTTTTTCTACAATAAACAACAATTTGCAGAGGTTGCTGGAGACAAACATTTCAAATACATCCACCATACTGGGAGCTTCTCTTCTTTTTAAGTGGCACATATTCAAAAAGTCAATAAAAACAACTTTGTTTCCATAAAACACTCAATGGAAAACACCTCAGATCTAATTAGACAACAGGTTAGTATAATGACTGCTTTTATGAGAAGCACCTAAGAGAAGCTAAACATCTCAGAAGAAAACATGAGGAGGGGTGATTATTCTGTGAAAGACTGTGTGAGCAAAACAGTTTAAAATGCATTTTGTGAAATAACCCCCAAAAAGAGAAAGATTAAATTAAAAAGAGTAGATCTCTTCATCTATAGACCAAAATGTTTTATATTCTTCATTGATGCCACATCCACTCACTTAAGGCCGGGGGACCATCTGCCTCATTATGCTAAAATAGGAGCATCTGTGATGGTATGGGGGTGCATTACTGCGCACGATGAGGGTTACTTGCACATCTGTGAAGGTCATATCAATGTTAAACTTTATATAAAGGCCTTGGAGCAGCATATGTCCTCCAGACGAAGTCTTTTTTGAGGGAATCCTGTCTACACATGTCACATCAAGTTAAGCAGTGAGAAGTGTTGTGTGCTAAACTGGCCTGCTAGCAATCCGAACATGCCATGTGAAAAAACGTTGAGGCATTATGAGAGTTTTATGAATATAAATACATATTCAGACTGAGCTCTAACATTTTATATGTTGTCTATTGAATTGAAATGAGTATTGGGTTTAAATGATTTCAGATCTTTTACATTGTGCTGTAACTGTTTTGGCATCATGATTGTAAATGAAACTAGGATAAACAACATTTAAACCAAAAATGCCTTTTTTTTGTTTTTATGGGATTTAAATGCAGAAACAGAGACACATTGAGCGCTTCCAATTAGCATGTTATTATTGATTAAATGTGTCAGTTTAATATTAATTTACCTTTAACAACCTTGTGAAAGCATTAGAGCAGAGTATAGCATTCAGCCTGTATGCAACACTAACAGGGTTTTTTTGTGTTTGGACATGTTTTATTTGGAGAAAGAGTGGTGGGTTTGGCATTAAATCTTACATCTGTCCCTCCAGGTTTCTGTCAGCACCGGTCATGCGATCCATAGTAAACCACCCCCAGCTCAGCTGGACAGAGCTGGACCCAGTATCATTGTGTAGCCCATTCACTGAGGCGGGGCCAACCCCACTTTGAGGCCACACTTACTCACTGGCTCTTTCCCACAACCTCCAGGCACCTTGGAGGAAGTCATCCATGCAGAACGGGGCTCCTTAATCAAAGACTGAATGCAGAAGTTGTCCCGGAGGTTGGCTGCTGCAAGTGCAGCATTAGCAAAGCACATGCTCTCCTTTCAGAGGGAAACAATGCTGCCCATTGTGTTGGGCCACAAGTGTCTATTCTGATTTAAAAGAAGGTCTCACAAGAAGATAGACAATGATGAAGGACTAACGGGAACAACACTCGGGATACGTTCAGAACAGCACGCCACCAGACTATGAACAAGTCCTGTCAACATCATCATGCAGCTAAAAGCACTGCAATTTTTAATGCAACATTAACCAACAACTGCACAGAAGATATTATCAGCTTTAGAGAAATGTTCTCCACGACTGCTTTGACGGGCTAAACTTATCTGTGTTTTTAACTGATGTCACAGGATGTAGAGGGCCTCTTACTGATACCAAAATAGGATCTTACTGTGATAAATGGATGAGACTAAAACATCCCTTTACCCAGATAAGAAATGTGAGACGCGCCATCAGTGAGAGAAACTCTGACTCTAAAGACAGCCATGTGGACTTGATGAATATCATGATTTTTTATCAAATGGTGTAACTTTTATTCAAAGACCAGGTGAAGAAGTAAAAATCAAACTTCAACATAAAGAGTGAGATGTTGTCTATAACTTCCCCCACCTTCCTTGGCCTGTTCACTGGTTTATAAATAGCAGTGACCCATCTTTAAATAGGACATTGTTTTGTCTATTGTCTTTCCATCTCTGCACTGTCCTGATCAGTGATGCTGAAGCACTGCAGTAAACATCCTCTGACCCTGTAAAGCCCTAACTCCCATTTATAAACCCCATGCGTTTAATCCTTAGTAACAATGTCTTAATACTATGGATGAAAAAAGTTGCATTAATTATTTCTTGATTTAACAGAAATGCATGCATTTTATGTGTGTTTGATACCCTATGTAAGTATTGCATCTTGCTGTAAAAATGAAAAGTGAATGGGTTTTTAGATGATAATCAGAAGAGCAGGCAGTCATTTCAGTAACAGAGCTTTGACAACCTTCTGTACATTAAAGCTGCTCAGCTACAAGCAGAAGACAACTGGAGGATTTCCTGGTGAACACAGAGGGAAATTTAGTCAACAAAATGTTAAATATGTTTTTTAAGATAGAGTAAAAATTGCAAACTGAGCTGTAAAGGTGAATATTGGACTGAACCTGTTAAGATAACCAGAAAGTGGCCTGCAACTGCAGTGTCAGTGAAATGTCGGTGGTGTTGTCATCCAATATGCTTTTGTATATTTTTAATGTGAGTATTAAAATTGACACTGACCTGCCTCCAGTGCATAATTGGAATAACATTTTGCAGGGCATTTAAAAGTAACAGTACAGAGCAACAACTTTTCACATGTCTCATAAGAAAACATATTGTTAGAAGAAGTAAACTTGACTCAAATGACTCAAAATCTACCATAAATGTTCCAAAGTTTCATATTTTCAAGCTTTTTTTGCATATTTTGGTAAATACACATAGTCTGCATTCACAGCAGCCTTTTTGAGGGTATGGTCAGCTGTGGAAAAGTTCTAACAGAAATATGATCAACCCAAGACCGCTGGGTTCTGATGCAGCCCCATGTTTTGTCGTTATGTGGTAGAAACAGAAGTTTTCCTGCATCAACCAATAGATGAACAAGTTTTCTTCTTCACTGTATGTTTCATCTTCTCCTTCAGTAATTCTTGAGGCAGAGAGAGGAGCATGTTATTCAGAAGGTCTGATTGGATTGAGCGATGCAACATGAACTCAATCTCATTGTAGCATCTGACACAATTAAGTGAATAACTCTATTACCCCCTTGCACAAGAACTATTACACATTAAATGTATTTAAATCCAACTTTTCTCTTTTGCAATATGATATAATTCTACACATTGTCTCTTTTTCAACTTTTAATCAACAAAAAAAATTAAAAATTATTAAAGTAACTTGTGTCATGTGAGATACTGATGCTGTAATTGCATTTCAGCATCAGACAAAAACAAGATGTTTGGCCCAGACATAAAATAAGCACATAACCACAAACCAAGGATGAAATTATGCAAATCGTCAATGGGAACGTGAAAGATGGCAGCAGAAAAAAATTTGGTATCAGATGTTATTTGCCTAATTTTCTTGAGGCAATGGTTTATAAATAATCCCAAAAATTATCCTAATATTCATATTACAATAACAATAAGATGTATTAATTCAGATTACTGAATTAAGAGATCTGGAACTTGTTAAAAATGGATTATTTGCTTTTGCGAATAAATTTCATTCAGGAAACTTCTCTTTTTATATATATTTGATACAAGTTTTTGTTTGTTTGTTTGTTTGTTTGTTTGCCTTGTTGNTTTGATACAAGTTTTTGTTTGTTTGTTTGCCTTGTTTGCCTTGTTGTGTTTGTTATTAAAAATAGATGACATACTAATTGTAATAAGCACCTGCTGTAGAAACAGTAAATGAAACTTGCCCAGACATGCTCTCACTGCTAACATGATTAGGCTCAGCATCAGACTGGTTAATAGGAGTTCTTTCTAGGGTCTTGGGGCTGGGGGTGTGCTGGAGTGGTGGCTCCCCATTCTTCCCATTATGCTGCTTTCCATTTTCAGTGAAACGAAGGCCATCTATCAGGAGCCCCTATAGGTCTTTTCATAGCCTAATAAAAGGACCACTGTGGACAGACCTGCGTGTGGGTTGCTCAGACATGGGAGACAACAGATGTGTTAAACACAGGCAGCTCCCTCACAAAAAAGCACCAGGAGCCGGGGCTGCATGCTCACCGACGGAGATGCAGCTTTATGTTAATAGCTGAATGGGATCAGTCAAGCTGCTGGGAGATTTCGCAGAGCATGTTGAAGGAATCCCACATCATAAAGAGGTCCTCACTACCCTCCACTTTCAGGAAGAAGGAGCAACAAAGACAAAGCTGTAAAATTGTTACAGGGTCTATAACCAAACTGCCCCATTAGATCTACAAAAACCCACCATGTAACTTTATATGGGTGTAAAACTACAGCAGGACTTTGTTTTCAAAAGGTCGGGATCAATCTGACTTAAAATCAAAGTTGGTTTTCAGGGTTCGTTTGTAAAAGTAAACTAAATCATAAATACAACTTCTGAAAATAAAGTTTTAATAGATAAATGTTCACATAAGTGGAATGTAATTTAGTTGTCCTAAAAGATTTATTAATAAAACAACTCTTGGCATATTTTTATATAAGAAAGATTATTTGAACAGTTATTGCCAGAGTTAGTGCATTGAGCAGGATTTCACTGTAATCAAAGGATAGCTTAAAATGGTAAGAATGTATTATTGAACTCCATGGAAGTACAAAAAGTACAATGGTGTAATTAGAATATTTAATAAAGGCTCTGGGTGTAACTCTTAGAAAACTTTGATCCACTGTTTGGAAAAGATTGACGTTGCCTCCAATATTAAAACCAGAAGGGATCTAAACAAGCGTTCAGTTTGAGAGCACAGATTGACTGGATTATTTTTATTGCATGAGACCTAAGCTAAGTATTTGGTTTCAGTCATGTCATATTTAAAGAAGCAAGTTATATCTGTTTTATGAATTAAAGGGATTTTTCAGTGTTTTAGAAGTAGTATTACATTATGAATTGTCAATATATTCCCTGCAGTAGACAGCATCAGGGTTTAAAGAATCAGATGCTTACCCAGGTGAGCTAAAGCTTAAAGATTTTTCGGAAAGAGGCCACCTGAAAAGTGACATTTTCACCATTCATATTGCTTACACGATTCATATTCACACCGCATAACGCAAGCTACTCTGCCTCAGACATTTAAGAGGACTGGGTCCATGTAAATGAGTCTATATGCCATATAGAGCTGCTAACTGATTAGCTGTTAGCTTTACCTCACCTAGCTAAAATGTTTTGATTGAACAAACTGAGAGANCTTTGACTTTTGTCTATTGAAGGTAATATAACCCATTCATAAGTAGGATACTTGCTTTAAAAAGAAAATGAATTATCCCACTGTTTAGAATAAAATGGACAATTAAGCAGGATACATATTTGCATTTAGGCCACATTGACAAGCTGTTACCTTAAGTGAGTGCAGTTTACAACTTTCATTTTGCTGTACCACTAACTTTTATTTTGTGATTTAAGTCCAAAATTCCTTAAGAAATGTGTCCACAATGACAATTGGTAACACCAATGGGCATTAATAGAACTGCAGTCACCATCCCATAATTTAGCACATGTGCGTGGTTGCGCAGGAGAGCATAATGGTCTTCAGCCTAAACAGTGACATAAAATACAGAAAACTAAATTTCCTGCTTTCAACATATTGATAGATGGTAAAATGCTATATTTTTATTAACCATCCAGATGCCTGCCTGGAAAATATGTTCTTTTTATGTCTTTGAAAACCAAAACTATGTTGTCTACATTCAGCTTTATTTATGTATTCATTTAGTTTAACCACACATTTTCACTGTGTATACATGTCTTTTGAATATTCTATGTTCATTTTTCTTTTTATTTTGGAATACATGTAAAAGTCACCACATTTAACCAACAGAGCAAAAATGGTATAGGTTAGGGTGGTGGATGTGTCTAAAAAATGTCGGATCTATGTTCAACTCCAGCAAAAAAAGTGTTCTTCTCCACTTGTCTTATGATGGAAATAACTGTTTAAACCTGTTTCTAAGTCATGTGGCCAATGCTTTCCCCTTTTTTCTTTATTACAGATTAAGCTTAGACATCTGGCTTCCAGAAACATCAATTGGAAATGTGTTTTTTCTTTGAGACTGAGATGTGGTTGAAGTTATTATTTGAGGTGATAGACTATATTTGACTCTCTAGCTGAGAGTCATTTTTGATTCCCTAAACTTAAAAGTGATATAATTCAATGGATGGTCTTCTCTGCTAACACTGAGCCTTCTTTTTGTCTAACAGCAAACATCCATCATTGGGCAACTAGATTAAATTGTTTTGGCTGTTATTTTTGCACTTATATGGAGCTTGTCTCAGAAGCCACATGGTGTGGAGGCCATTATTTGTTGTTCTTAGCATAGTCTATTTCTAAGCGGAAGTTAGCTAGTGTTGCTGCCATAAGAGAACACTTGGGAACAAGGATACATTCTGAGAAAGTTATGTTAATGTGACAGTATATGAACACCCATTTAGAAATCAGAAAAAAAACATTTATCACATGGGTTGAATACCTGGAATATTTTCCCAATTGAAATTTGCATCTAGTATGAGTTCATTTTAAATTCTATGCTTTTGCACTACTGCCTTATTTAGACTCAGAGCTTCATGGTTGGAGATAACAATAGAAAACATGGCAGCTATAGCAAGCCATGACAGACAGTAAGCTGTGATAGCTTGCCTCTGTCACCCTGTTGGGCAATGCTTGCCTCCAGTATTCCTGAGGGAATCAAGATAATCCTGGGAGATCACAGCTTTTTATCACAGCATCACTGTCTCAGTTTATTTACTGACTGTATTTCATATCAGCTGAAACTTTCACAAAGTAAAATTGCAGATTATATAGAAATATACTTAAAATATAAGATATTTTCCTCATGCTGCTGCACCCGGAGAGGTTAAATTCCACTTCTGCATCCCAGAATCCCTTTGTATCCCTGAAGGAGGAGGAGCAAAGGTCTCTCCATCAAAACCCCTGAGTTTGAACAATGGGAGCTTGGCGTGGACAGCCCGAGGCGAAGCCATCTGCCGCAGAGAGAGTGGAGTCTCTTTGTCAGCTATTGTGGAATGTGGAAGCAGATTGATGAAGGCCGGGTGCTTCCTTCAGGCCCCAGCAGGGCAACAGGCAAAGCAGCAAGCCTGAAAAGATACCACAGGGAACTCCCTCTCCTTCTGTCTCTATAATCAACAGTCACATGATGCAGTAGCCAGATATTATAACCAGGGGGAAATGAAGAAAGTCTTTTATGAAGCTCATATGTGTTATAAAACCCTTGTCTCTTGGGTTCTTAGAAGTCATTTCAATACAATAAAGTCTTTGTTTTGATCTTTTTTTATAATAGCTTGAAGCAGAATGAAAGGAGGGATTTTCTTCTTTCTTGGTATGTTCAGGCATCAGGATTTTCTCCTTTGCTATGTTGTGTGAGAAGATGCAAGCTGGAGCTCAACAGGACACCACAGAGTGACCCTAGTCCGTGGGTGATGACCTCTAACCTTCACAGCAGGTGGGTATAGATGGCCTTTATGGAGAAAAGCCAATCCAAAGGCTCTCTGGCTTTTAGAGTGGGAGGGTCAGTGAGGGAGGGGTGACAGGGCAGATGTTGTATGAGGAGAAATCCCTGGGGGGAAAGTGTGCCGGCACTGAGGGAAAGGGTCAGGGCAAAAGGTCAGACTGCTGGCACATACAACACAACAGATAACTTTGGTTGCCATGGCAGCTAGCTGCATCACTCAAATTTTTGCTCTCAGGGACAAAACCGGGTTTATCTTGCTTTTGGTTGCAGATTAATTACAGAATCTTAAGCGGAATCGGATTTCTTCTGAGTTTATCAAAATATCAAAACAATAAGCAATGAAGGACAGGAGGTTTATAGTTACATATTTAGCTGTAATCTAATATTAAAGGTGCCATATGTAAGAATTATGTCTCATCTTTATTTTAAGTTATCATTAAATGGTGCTGATATGTT
>JAPMNP010724719.1:0-16944 GCA_029874935.1 Atherina boyeri
TGTCTTTTAATGTCTTGCAACAACTTAAAATAAAGATGATACATAATTCTTACATATGGCACCTTTAAGTTTGTTTAGCTTAGTGAAAATATAGATATGCTAGTTTGGTGACCCAGACATTGTCACCGTGCAGCAGCTCTGTGCGCTTTTGGGGAAGTAAAATCTTCCAGTTGCATAATTCCTGCACACATGATCACATTGTTCCACATGAAAGCCTTCAAACTTCAGAGTGGTGCAGTAGCGTAGCTTCCTTCTCCTTCTGCAACACAGGGACGCATTCACACAACTGCACTCCTCTCGACTTTACTGACATCGTTCATGACAGAGTCCATAACATCGGACACTTCAGTATTTGAGTATTTGAGAACGAGTGCAGTGCATCCCAATCCCATGTGGAGTCATATCCTTTACAAGTGTGATTAGTGCCATTTTTAAACCAGCTATTTAGCACATAACATTTGTCACACATTGGTAATTCAACGCCATCAGTCTCTTGAAGGGGAATCCAAACTTTTAATAATTATCTGTTCCCTTATCAGCTGCAGAATAGGCAGGTGCTGCCTTTCTACCGGAGATGTGGACCCAGATATGGAACATTTGGAACAAATTCTTCCACTTTCTCCAGCTGTCTTATGATAAATGTGTTCCTTAGAGGTTAACACTCCAGGATGAAAACAACAACAAAATTTCCCTTTACAAAGGGAAACAATTTCCCCACAGAACCACTCTGAATGTCAAGTTTCTAATGCCATTTCTTCAGATTTTTTTCTCCTCTCTTTTGTTGTGTTTTTTCTCTTATGTTTTTATTTTTGTTGTTGTTGTCTTTTTGGCTGTGTTTTTCTGTTTTGTTTACTGTTATTGCATTTTACACCTCATAGCAGATGGAATGCATTTGTTCTATTTATTACCTTCTTGGAGTTCTCCACTTATATTCCTCCCATGGGAGTCTCTGACCTGCAGTTGACAACACTGACTACCCAACCTGTGATCTCCAGACAGCTTCAACACACAAACACAATGCAGTGGGATGCAGAATATGAAAGGATATATCTCAGCCTGAAGGGAAAACAAACATTTAAACGCAGCCCATATGCCCTTACAGTACAGAGGCCCTCATGCATCACTGCCTCCTCTTTGTGTTGTTGTAATGTGATCACACTTACAGTCGCAGGGTGTGACACACTGGCCTCACAGTGTGTTGGTACTTATAGATGAAGTAGATCAGTTATCATGGTAATAAAGTTGCTTGCGGATATAAAGAGCAGGTGTGAGAACAACACCAACAATGATTCACCTTGAATTATTAACCCACTTGAATGTGTGTCATGTGCTGCTTATGTATGTGTTTGTGTGTGTGTCTTTGCACGCTCGAGTACTTGTATGTGTACACATGCTGGATGGAGAGTAACATTTTCAAGTGTACATCTGCACTTGAGCTTATAGTATTTGGATGAAATATTTCTATTTTCTTCTTGTTTAATTTTTTTTTTTTTTTTTTTTGCATGAAGTAATGATCAACTGTGTGGTGAAACTGCATCTTAAATATTCTTAACTAAATCTTTTGACACATCAGAGGGATAAAACTGAAGTGAGCCATTGTAGCATGTTTCCAGGCCTCTGGGTTGATTTTCTGATTAAAGTTGGTGTGGTGTTACTGATGTCTTCATCCATGGTCGAAGGAACATCCAGGACAAATGGGGGAAGTGTTGCTATATGGAGATGTCATATTCCTGTGTCACAGACAGAAAAAAGTCAACTATAGATGAGTTTTCTCTAGCTGTGAGATTTTTTTGTGCAGACTGTGAGACTATTTTATTTGCATCCAACTCAAATAGTTTCAAGTCTCAGTTTTGTCAAGTGAGTTTTTTATGGTCATTTTAGTTGGCATCTTATTTAAGGGATTTTGTATCATTTTTTGCAGCCTATGCTTTTTGTCTAATGTTGATTTGTATTTTTGGTCCAGTTTTGGTCATATTTTCTAGGATTTTGTTCTCTTTCTTTTTTCTATTTTGGCCCTTTGTGTTTCAGAAATTAGGTTGCTTTCTGCTTATTTTGTCTCATATTCACACTTCTGCATCAGATGTTGATTAATTTCTTTCTTTGTAGGCTATGTGCATTTAATTTAGACTGATTTTTTGCCCTATTTTCAGCTCTGCATGGATTTATGGGGAGCAATTTCTTTTCAACTAAAAGTCATCTGCCACACTATACTTTGTTGGACAACAGTTACACATTTCTAATAATAATAATATGATTACTTTGTGAATAACTTAGGATGTTAGCATCTCTTTGAAGATATTTTGTGCTTGATGTGGTCATTTATAGAATTATAGTATCATAGAGATCCTATAATTTACATGGGGGGTGTTAATACTTTAAGTAGTCTTCATGAATCTCAGTTGATTCTTATAATCTTTTACATTTTACAGGACATCAGAATGATTTGGTGTTTGTCAATCTGTATTTCATTTTTCATTTTGTGGTAATCTATTGCACAGATATTTCTCTGAATACATATCAATATGTCAACCTCTTTACAAGGAAAGTCCAAGGTTTGCCAAATTTATCATGAGGAATTATTCTTTGCTGGCCATCAATGGTGGCACACATTAAAATAAATTTTAGTTCAGTTGTTTTTGGCTTAATGTAAATGAACCAAAGAATCAGTCAGACCAACAGACCAAAGCTGGCATCCTGTCCTGCCAAGAAAAGGACTTAAACTGAACACAGACTAAAGATAAAAAGAGAGACCACATTTTTGTGCAATTATTTGGAGGGCAAACTTCAAAACTGATTTTTTTTCTTTCATCCAAATAATTATGCTGGCTGTGAAGTTTTATAATTCCATCCTGCTTTTATTTGTCACTCCTCCACAAAAGGACAACGCTGTAATCTTGATGACAGTTGAGAGCCACCTTGATGCAGAGCTGCTATAACATCTGTCTGCACACCTGTCACTGACGTTTTAGCTTCAGTTGTCACTGTGAGTGGATGAAATGAGTCACCAGATACAGCACACATGTTCACAAACAACCACAGTCACACTTGGCAGATATTATAAGGTCACACAGATAAAATAGCAAGATAGCGAAGCACACACATGCATTATCCCTTACATACACACAGAGACAAGCGTACAAAGTTTTGATGCCTGAGTGGGTAATGAAATCTTACACATCAATTAACATGATGCCAAAAAAAAAGGAAAAAGCTGTGACACTCTGGTTGAATTCACTTTAGACATAGGAGGTGAACAAGCAGTCCATGACTTTTAGCTTTTGCATATATTAACTTAAAGAGAATACAGTATAAAAAGAAACAATGATAAAAAAAAATGGAGGAATGGGACATGGAGCCCTTCAAAAATGTTTATACACAAGAAAGTGCTATTTAAAAGGGCAGCATCAGTTCATCTGTCTAGCATCAGGACATTGTAAGATACGGCATTATATGAAGGTCACCTGTACTCAGCCGTTAACCCAATGCAGCTACAGAAGAGAAAGAAAACTTAAAAGAATATGAACAGAAATACAGATCTGAATATGAATAAGGGTAGCAAAGTTTCATCTTGCTTTTTTAATTAACTTTTGACCAAGATACATTGATAAAATGTTGTAAAGGCTTCAGAATACATGGAATGTTTTTTTATTGGAGCATAGCAGTCAAGTGTAGGAAGTTTGATCACATTGCTTCTCTTTGTGGTTAATGTATGTTTTTACCACTTAGCTTATATTGTTGTAGCCCAATCTCTGTCACAGCAACTTTTTTTTTCTTCTTCTAGCATAATTAATATACACTGCCTGGCCTAAAAAAAAAAAAAAAAAGCTGCCATCAAATAAGTACGAGCCTATTAACCTATTGGATGATTACTGCATGGGCCATTGTTTAAGAAGGGTCAAATAATTGACATGCATCAATCAGAAACATCTAAAGAGATGCAGAAACTACTGAAATTGGGTGAAGAAATGTCCAATACATTATTAATAACTGGAAGGATTGTGAGGAACCATCATCATCCAGGAAGAAAAACAAAAAAAAACATCTTGGTGATCAAAGATCACTGAAATGTTTGGCTTTCAACGCCGTTGGAGTTGTGTAGTCCTCTGTGTCTTTTATTTATTTGATCTTATTTGTTAAGATTATTATTTCACTTATTTTATTATTTCAATAAGAGCTGGTCGAAACCAAACAATTAAGAAAGAAAAAGTTTTCAAGAGCTGGTGACTTTGGGTCGAACCCAAACCAATTATTTATCTTTATGGAGCTGAAAAATAACCAGACACAGAGCAAAAATGAAAAAAAGTATTTCTAAACCAAACCCATGAATGACTAAAAGCAAAAGTAACAGCCTGATAGCAGCCCAAAAAACCCAAATAACTTGAAAATAAAGAGAAGTATTTACAACCTTGAGTTAAATCAGCATCAGGCATTTTTCTGCTTCATCACTGTCACCTCTATTCAACAAAAAAAATGTTTTTGTTCCGTGATACTTCTGCGCTTGAAGATCTGTGAGGTTTGTGTCAGAAAGCATGAACATTTTTTCAATTCTAATGTGTTAAGAACATTATTCTTTGTTATTCTAATGAAAAGAAAGTTATGATTATTTAATGCAAATGCACTCCTCTGAATGCTATACAGTGTAACTTTAATCACTTATCTGATTGAAAACATGTCATCAATTACTGTGTCTTGGGGGCAAGAGAAGCAACTTGTAAAAAGAATAAAGAAAACGAAACAAAATGAAAAGTAAAACCACATCTTCATGTGTTCTGGCTAGTATCTTAAAAACCTCCCAATGAGATTTGCGCATTGCAGATAACTAATGAAAAACATAGATCTAGTGAGAGATCTCTTGTAAAGTCCTCTACATCCCGTGTGTTTTTCAGGATTTGATTGTTTGGACAGCTGATGTGACTAATGTGCCAATTACTGAAGCTATACTGCTATTTCATTAACTTTATCACCCTCTTCATTCGAAACTGATTAATGGCCAACTCTGCAGTTTGCAATGTGTTACACAGACATTCTAATCCATTTAATAAAACTCTCTCTGCCTGAAAAACATTCACTATGTGTCTGTCTGAGTTAGTCAGACAGAAAGGGAGGATATGCTCTGAAACCGTAAACAGTTAACTCTAATATACTATTTGCTGGGCTGCAGCTTGTTCTCATTCCCAAGGTGTCCCTTAGACACGCTCAAGATGTCCTGACGTCAGTGCACTACTGCACAAGTCACAAGGTCCTGATACAGCAAACGGAAGAAAGGTGGGGGCTGTTTTAGACCACCATGGCTGTATCTTTATTCACTGATCCTCATCTTTTTTGGTTAGTTTCGACATATCAGCTCCCCACTTAGAGTAAGACATTGAAACTAGGCGTATTATTTATGGTTTATTTTCACTACCTAGTGTGTTTAAACTGATGCTTATTAACCATTTGTGTTTATTCATGTTGCCGGGTTACTGACAAAATTACCACACTGAATATAATGACGCAGTGAGGATAAGCTGTGTGGTGGCTCTTGCTTTAAAAGAGACTTAAAGACATAGCAGACAAATCATCATTCGGCTTGCTTCGATGCTGGACAGGACAGAAAAAAAAGAAAAAAAAGAGACTTAAAGGAGATTGCAGAAACTCACCTGTTTGAGAAGACTTTGCTGTAATTGTAAACTTGTATCTCCAGCATCTCGTTTCCATCCAGCCTGCTGGCAATGGGCCATCGAAATGTCTGCATCAGAGACAGAATATCAAAGATTAGAGGAGGGTTGCAATAAATGGAAAGAAAACATATGCCTGTAATGTCTCAAGATTGGATTTTGGTTGCAGTTTTGAACAGTATGACAACACTGAGAGATATTCCATTGATAATGATTGTACAGTGTTAAGGTGTTAAGCTACATTTCAATATTTCAATAAACTTTTGTTGAGTATATTCAAACATCTGTTATTCTTGATCTGCTTTCCCTTTATAGTGATGGCCAACAGAGTGGTGCAGTGAAAACAACATACTCTTCAACACAGCAAAGAGAGAGTTAGTGGTGGGCAGAAGGAAGAAGAAAATGCACAGTATAAAGATAATGGCAGACTTCTGTTTCCTGGGAGTTTAAAATGAGAAGAACCTGGCCTGGGGCGCAAACACCTCTGTGCTGGGGAATGAAGCCTAGCAGAGATTGTACTTCTTGCATATCCTTAGGAGTAATAACACCACTCAGAGATTGCTGGTGTCATTTTACTGCTGCTCCATGGAGAGCATTTTAACATATGGCATATGTATATGGTATAGCAGCTATACAGCAGCCCAGAAGAAGGACCTCCTAAGGGTTGTCAAAATTGCCTGAAAAAATCCTTGGCTCTCTTCGATGGAAAAGAGGAACTGCCTCAGAAGGGCCCAGAGCATCTTAAGTGATGCATCCCACCCTCGCTGCAACCTCTTTGAACGGCTGCCATCAGCGAACGATTGTGAAGCCTCAAACAAGGACAAACAGGCTTACAAACAAATTTTATCCTGCTGTAATAAATGTCCTTAATGGTGCTAAAACATAATGTGCAACACTTTTTCATGACGGAATGTTGATGGTTGTGTGTTTTTATTGTGCTTTGCTGTATTTATTATGAATGACTGCATAATTAAGGAACTTTAAGAGTGGCACTTTTTTTTTGTTTTGCTGTATTGAACAATGACAAATAAAGGATCTATATCTATGTGTCTAGTCATAACTCTATTGAGGTTTTTAATTTTAACTCAGTTGGATTATTCATACAGTAAACGTACCCAAAAAATTTGCTTTATTTCTTGGAAAGATGTTAGAGGTATAATGTTATTTCAAATATCAGGGACAGATAAAACAAAGGAGCTTCTAAATCAGTTTGTAGCTGCTGTCAGGCAGATTAAACTGCTTAGACTCTGGGGTGGTAAACATCATCCTGGACTGACTGGGCCTTCTTTAAGGTCCTGGTGTTGCATAGATGAGAAATGCCACTCAAGGTTGTGTCTACAGCATGCTTTAATGATACCTTGAAGCCTTTTTCTATTTCAGAGAGTTACTGATCTGTACAAGCTAGCAAAAGATAAAATGTAAGGACTGACTAGCAAATATTTTCAGGAATGGAATGACAACAATAGATTTTTGAATATGTACAACATCTACAATGAGCTCAAAGAGGAGATCTAAGATAACCCGCTATTTAAATTAGGGATTCCTTACCAGAACTACTTTGTAAGATTTTTGTATAGACAAACACTATCTGATAGATCAACAACATCGGTCCAAAGCATAGTAGGACTAAATGCAAACGTGCAAACAATAAGCTGTCTTTAAAATAAGAAAAAAGGCTAATAATAATAATAATAATAATCTTAAGTGATATTCAGTGTTGGATTTATCAGAAAGGACTTTATTTCATAAATGCAGCTTATAACTGGATTCAAAAGATGCCTGTATGGCCCAGAATGCAACATTTCTGATATGTCTAATCTGATGTGTTCAAGCTGATCTCACTTAATGATCATGAAACTACTTGAAAATGGTGGACATACTGTATAGCAATAAAAAAAATCAGGGTATGTTAATTCCTCAGTCAGCTTCGCAGTTTAAGGTCAGCATAAATCTGCCTCCCTGCAGTATCCTTCAGTTTGGCAGAGTCTTTGCAAGGTGCAGAGGTGCATTTCTGGAAGGAACAAAATTTTGCAATGTTTTTAATTATCAACACAAACGTCTCCAGGTTAAGTAGCACTGACTAAGAATATTAATAAACCTTTTCTGCTTTTGAGATGAAACAAGAAGTTAAACAAAACTGTGCCATAATATAATCTTGAAAAAGACTTGGCTCTCCCTGAGCTCTCTGGTTGTGAGGATAGAGAGGGTGAAGGATAAGCCTCTTTTGGTATTTCACCCTAATTAGTTCCAAAAACCTTGAGGACTTGAGGTATCTTATACAAGTAAAGCTGGGAAATGTTGCAGGTGTTGTTTAAAACCTTTTTCACCAGAGATCTCCACAGTTATGTCTTTAATGATTATCGGCTTTGTCAGCCTCATTACACTCTCAATGCTCTCTCTCTGTCTTTTTTTTTTTTTTACCTTCGTGGTGCATTTCTTGTGAAGTACCTGTCATGACTAAATCACAGCCCTTAAATAACAGATGTGAATTGATACTAACCACATCATCTAAGTAAGAACGTACAGATATATGAGAACTAGATACACTTCAATGACTGATGAAAGTCTTATACTGTAGATCCTGTCAGTAATAATAGGTTTATTTTTAGAGAAAACTCATTATAGGATAACAAGAAACTCAGACACATTAATGAATCTAAATGAAAAAAGTTCTATGCCTTGTTAGTTTTATGAGTTTGCTTTGATATTTTTGTTAATCTTTGATAAATTTACCTGACAAGCAAATCAAAGTCTGTGATCCTTGTCAAATGACTTGTGGTGCATCATTTTTAAATTTCTTGTTCATCGATAGGCTATAGATATAGGCTACAGTATAAATATAAAAATGAACAAAGTAGATATTTGAATATTCATAATATTGTCATTCTGATGAGAACTGACATGTTTTTTTATATAATGCGATTTCCTCATAAACATACAACAAATTATATATTTATATGATAGCTTGTTTTTGTTTACAGTTTTTTTTTCAGTTTAGTGTGTTTTATAAGAACTTATATCTATAAGAACAGATATCTATGGGGAATTACAGTAAGAATAGGCACACATCTGTATCCACGGACACCTATAAGTAAACTCAATCTTAATAAGAATGTTTATCCAAAAAAATCCTTCCAGGTTCTTGTTTTACATCAGAAGATGGGGTTACTCATGTTAATAATCAGGTATTACCTTTGGATTTTAGAATACTAAAATAATCAGCATTTAAAGTAACATGGGTAGATATGGTAGATCAGCTATAAGCTACCAATCCATTTTTATTCTTTTATCTCCTTGCAGGTTTTAGCATGTACATTATTCAATTCTGACACCATAATGTAGCACATTACTGTGCTCCCCTGTGTTAAGTATGACATGGCTGAGCAATTAAATAAGGAAACAAAAGCCATTACTGTAACGTTAAGAGCATGATGAACTGGCCTTCTGGTTCACATTCAACAAATCTCTCTCTATTACGGTGTGATGAGAAAGAGGGGAGAGGGATAAAGATTGCACAGGTGATTTAAAACCCATTCAACCCCTGCTGTTTTTGGTCTCTCATCCGGGAAAACACTGCAGGCTGTCGGAAAAGAGATCCATCAGGACTGTCCCATTACCGAATCCTGGGGTTCCCACCTGCTTCTGATAGACCTGCCATGGAGGATCTGGGACAATTCAGGCTTGTGTATATGTATAACAGCATCACACCATCAGACTGTGCTTTCTGCCCCAAGGATCCACAGTCTGTTCTTTCCAGTGCTGCTTCTCCTTTCTTTGTTTTTTCCAGAACAGAAGCCTGCATCTTCAAAGTAACTATTCTTGTTTGAGATTATATGGGTAGCACAGCCATAAGACATCTGCGTTGCAATCAGTCATTACCAGTGTGTTTTAGCAGCTAAGAAAAGGGAAGGGCCCTGACACAGTGGCCTATTTATATTGAACAAGTGACAGCACAGATTGCTAATGGAGGAAATTATGCCATCTTATACAAATACTGGTGTATGAGACACACAAGATCAAATGATGCACGCAACAATGTGAATATGTGTTGCTCATCCAGCACCAGAAGCATTGGGCAGGCATGTTAATTTCCCAAGAGTAGGAAAACTAAAAAATCTAATCTGTGCTTGCACAAACAAAACAAATAATACAGAAGGATGTAAGTGAAGAAGCAATTTTCCTTTTACCTTTTTTACTACATAAAGCAAATGAAAACATCACCTTTTATTTATACTGTGTAACAATAAAAACAGATCTGAGAGAAAGAAATAGTATTTCATTAAAAATGTATGATTTATTTAGCATTTAACTGCTTGCCTAAATTAATTTTTTGCCAGGCTAAACCGTCGTCTTCACTGGAAAATGGCCATATCATCAACACAAATGTATATGAAATAAGAGTATTGTTGAAATGGCAACTAACAAGAAAAAAGTGGGGGCAATTGTGATTGCAGATGATAATGATGATGATAAAATGGAATAAAATTTATACAGCACTTTTAAAGGATTTATATTGATACCATAATTCATTCTCTCCACATTCATACTTGGTGGTGGTTAGCTTCATGTGTAACCACTGCTACCCTGGGGCAGACTGATGGAAATGTACTGGCCAATCCGTGCCAACAGGCTCTCAGATCACTACCAAACATTCATACACCAGCAATGCCGACACATGAGGCAAGAAAGGTGAAGTGTCTTGCCCAAGGACACAGATTGACTGGGGGAGCAGGATTTCAACCAGTCACTAGACGACCTGCTTCAAGCTTAGTACATGATGCAAGAACAGGCAATGGAATATGAATCAATCTTGATAAAAAAGCAAAAATATAAAGGCGTAATGTGAATTTGGGATAGGTGAAGACAAAAATGAAAAATAAAGATTGGTGTGAGTTCATCCAGATGTAAATTGGTGATGAACCTCAAAAGTCTTTTAATTAGGGCTGAAATTGCCTGTTTTCTCATCAACCAGATAATTTAGCACTCACAATTTAGCATTTTGAGATGGTTGGCATCTCCAACTTGACTGTTAACTGTGAAACTTTAAAGGCAGAATATCTGATTCCCACTAGGTACACTTTTTTCCAGATGGGTTTACTTTCTACTCACATTCTGACAGCTATCAATAAACCAGGAAGAATGAAAAAAAAGAAGAAGAAAAAAATCCACCCTGTGGATCTGCCACATTTCTATAAAAAGGTTAGCCAATCAGAAATATTCGGTCCGAATGGGCAGACCAAGTAGGTCAGCTATGATTGGCTGAGCTACTCACTCCTCTTCCTGTTTACTTTCTCACCTGCGTGCATCCTGCCGTTCACTCACCGGTGCGTCATCTGACTGCTAGGTGTCACAGAGAGACGACGTTAGCCGACAACACAGGAGAGGAGGATAAAAAGCAGCAACCAAAACCTTCAAGCATGATAATTCTTGTCCATAATTCAGCTGTGATGTGCTAGAAAACAACTCTCTCTTGCTGCTCCCTTTAGTTGATCAAGGCAATGCGCGTGCAGAAATTTGAAAGGAGTGGAAGGAGCTCTGAGGGAAGGGGGCGGAGTATCTTGGCTGTGTTTTTTTTATTATTATAGCTTTCTTTGGCTCTGGGAAAACACTGTACTGCAGCTTTAAAGGTACCATATGTAAGATTCTGGCTGAAACTGGTACTGTAATCATGTGAAACCGTGGCCTATGTAAGAAATTGCTAAAATGTCCAAAATAGGTCAACAAAAATAACATAAGAACAGAAGTTCTGGACACTTTAGAACCATCCACCTCCCCCCGATTGGGAGAATTCATGAAATATCAGCGCAAAATGTAAACAATAACATCATTTGGGGGTTGCAAATCTGTTTTTGAAATGATAATACCCTAGCTAAATTACGTTTTTCAGTGATATAAGTATTTGAAATGAACATCATTTAAACATACTTCTGTACTCTCTCTTTATTGAGGTTTTCTAAATTGCTCTTCACTTTTGTAGCTTTTTGCTGCCACTTGGGGGCAGATTTGGAAAAATCTCCAATAATTTGCAGTGGGCTTCTCTTGAGTGTGTTGGTGCTGGTGTTTGGGGTTTAAGCTTTCCTATGCAGGACAAAAGACTGAGGTCAAAGATGTGTTTTGTGGTGGAGTAAAAACTTGGTTTAAATCATCGTCTACTGTATGTATCTGTTGTCTGAGCTTCTCAAATATACTCATATACTATTGAACATTTTTAGACTTTTGTTCTCTTTTCTATGAAGCTCAAGCAAGTTTTAGAAATCATCATTTGATCAACTAATAGTGTAATTTCTGTGTGGTTTTCTTTTTGGCAGACTGCATGCATCTTCTTTGGTGTGCCGACACCAATGCAGATAGAGGCTCCTGTCGATGTATAAGTTGGCCCCAACTATAAGGTTATAGATTAATTATTAATATTTCTTACCCTATGCTTCTCTTCTTTCTCTGTTATAATATCCAAAGCATGTTTTTCTAATATCACACTCAAACCAGAATCCACCACAAGACCATGATGTCTATATTGTCTAATGCATGCACAACCAGCAAAACAGACTAAAAGCTCATAGTGGTTTAAATGCCCACACAGTACAGGCAAATAAAATCAGAGCCACCAATCACATTACCATGAATAAGTGGAAAAATTGAACAGAGCATCAGTAAAGCTGGCAATCAAATAGAATTTGGAAAAATGTTTGCGAGGGGGAAAAACAGTATATACTTCCAACTTTTGATATACTTTCAACAGTTCAACTTAATTTAAGATGAGCAGCTTTCTAATGCACACTTATCTTTACTTCTGAGAAGGACGATATACATAATAAAAAAACAGCTATACATCTATGATAGCTGGTTTAGTATTGTTATTTATAATGTAAAGGAGAGATTGTCTCTACAGTATGTAGTTAGAGGCTCTACAATAACTCAAACTCCAAAGTTCTTTATATAGCTGGCTTTATTTCTTTACCAAATAAAACAGACACCATTTTAATTTGTAATCTTTGGACAGTATGAAATTAAAATTCAAACATGTTCAAATGTAAATAGTCAGCTTGATGAACAGCCGGTGCATATATTAGGGACCTATGTTAGAAATCTGAATTCAGAGCCATAGACTTGCAATCGACTTGTAATTAAGAAAACAAGACCAGGCTAACAACACAGTATTAAGTATTTTGTACAGACAAACACCATAACAGTATGTTCATTGACAGAGACTGCACAGTATTAAGTGTGTGAATGTTATAATGAGGCCCAAACTGAATAAAGTGTTAATAACCTGTTTGTCACTGCAGCTATGACAACGTTTTATGCACAGGGCAGCCATGTTGGATTTTGAAGTGGGAGTTTGAGGTTCCTCTAACTTTCTAAGTTGAAAATTTGACTTTGCGGTATTCAAGATGATTTTTCTTTCTTACAGGGAACTCATTCATTCAGTGTTGCCATAGTCATCTCAGTAAAACGTCTTTATAATCCCGCGAATGCTCATCACACGATAAATGTTGACATTAAGACATTTGTAAAGAGTTTAGAGGTACATTAGGATTTTTTTTATTCTCTCTTTTTGGCAGGTACAAAAAAGGTGAGAATTTTTAAAACAACTTTAACTAGTGATAGTTGGTCTGCTAGTGATTTACATGTGGTAGCCCATTTTTTTGCATTTTATTTTTTTTGTATTAGCCTTAAGGCTGCAGAATAATGATAAAAGCCAATGTAGCATTTGAAATTTTAATGATACAGATGTGATTGAATCAACACTCTCAGCATGGGGGTACACAGCAAAAATGTTCATACTCCCATACAATTCAGTTGCTTCACTTTCATATATGAGATATTTTAAGATAAAAAAGGGGATCTTGCCTATTTATAATGTCAAACTCTTTTCAACCAGTCCAGAAGAACAAACTCTCTAAGACACTTGTAAGATAATCATTTGTGCTCCAGATATTTCTTTTGTTATAAAACCTACTTCTTCGGCTCATAATTACAAATAGATGGACTGACAAGGAAGAAGTAATGAAAAGATGAAAAAGAAAAGAAAAACATGACAGCTTCAGCTCCAGTATACCGGTGTAATGGATGTTGCCTTATGTGAGACTCAAGTAGAACAGAATCGCCTACTCTGGCATTCAGTCTGACTTTAACACATCACTGATAATGTGGGTAATGAAATGTTGTAGATCAGAGATCCAAATAACTGCACTGCTATAAAAAAGCAAGACCCCACTGGTCTCATTTTACTGTAGATCTTCGGCATGTGTGATTAGAACACATACAGTAACTATCCCTAGATCCCACATTCTAACCCTCTGTACAGTATGATGCCTAATTGGCAGAGCAAGGCTGCTCATTAAAAGTGACATGTATGATCTCAGAAACCACAGGCCTTGAGGCCACAGTGGCCAATCAGAGGGGTTAAATGCTCAAATCATCAGAAGAGGAGACGCTATTACTGCTGTGATCCATGCTCTAATATTTCAGTGAACAAATGGATGACTGGGTCATCCTCAGTTCCCTAGTCCATTGTTATTTGATATATCACAACTGTTGCCATGGATACAGAGGGGCAAAATACTTCTCATATGATTAATTATGAAAAATATGTTCTATCTTTTACCCTTGCTCCTTAAAAGGGTTTAATTAAATATAGCACACGTAGAGCTGGAGAATTCTCCAAGCAGTTAGATTGTTTGCTTTGAGTTTAGTTTTTTTTTTTGTGATCTTGCAATGATGCAGTCCTCTGCAGTCATATACAAAAGGCTCAACTGCTTTCTTAAAGGATAAAATAGATGAGGAAAGACTGCTGAGAGATTATACTTTAGCTACAAAATAATTTAAATTTGGAAATTAAGAATATAAACAAATATTACTTTTCATATGTACATTATTATGCATATTGTTTGAAAGATCATACTGCAACCTGTCTATAGGAAATCTCAGTAATGATTGAGCTGAATTCAGAGTATCCATCGAAGTGCCTGAGCTACTTAGAGCATTTTTGGATTGCGGCTCATCAGGGGTTGTTTTACACGCCATAAGGCAGTAAGCCATGAGGTTTGCCTCATGGCCTTTGTCCAGCCTGCCATGTTTGATAAATCTCTGAGAGAGGTGGCTATGAAGCATCCTCATTAGTTGCCTGAACCATTACAACTGCTTTGTCTCAAAATGCAGGGGGAAGTTGGTGTACAGTGAGTTCCTCCTGGATTTCCAAACTTTTTACCCAGTCTCAGACAATAGCCCAGATCCCACAGAGAAAACGTATTAAAAATGTTTTGTATTCTGATCTTGTATTTCAATCATGGTTCTTCAATCACTGCCCAAAGTTGTATCCAAAGGAAAAGGCAGAGATATAGACATTCTACTACATAAATCATTTTGCTTTCTTGCCATTTCTTCTTCATGGGTGAGATACTGCTGCATGATTGCATAAGCTGGACACAGCCTCTGGGTAATTTTTACAGCCACCTTTATCATCTCTTGTAAATATGACCTCCGAGCTATGTTAGACACCCCCTGTACCCCTGTAGATCATTTTCTGGCAGAGAACCATGGTCTTAAAGCCAGAGGTGCTGTTATGCCCTCCAGCTGCATCATAGTGAGCCAAAACCCGATAAAATGAGTGCTGCACGACCCTGTGTGATGACTGACAACATCATTCACAAAAAGGAGAAATTATTTATTGTAGAGGAGACCAGGAGCAGTCATAGCAATGCTAGATGCATTGAACATGTCTGACTGTGAACACACTTAAGAACACAGCTTGTTGACTGCAATCGGCCTCTTGACCAATAGGATCAAATTAACCAATTGTGTGTATTTAGGTAATTATTACTCATCATCAAAATAAATCCTTAATGGGTCTAAAGGGTCTTTTTTCTATTTTGTTAAAGCTGATCAACCAGAAGGCGAGTATTACAGAGGGCTTAATCATGCCGTCTGTAATACAGGCCAAAATAATTTCTCATTCACACATCATTTATCCACAGGGATATCATGTCCATGCAGTTCTCACAAATACCAGCTGTTTGTCGCAATAATTCGGGGGGGCGAGACGACTTTGGGTCCAGAGTGAAACTGCTGTAAGAGGTTAAGGCCATCTACTGTACTATAACTACACACTTTAAGTAAAAAGCACACTATGCTGTATGTAAAATGTGATTCTCAACATGTGTCCTGTTTGAGTCACATTTATTTTGCGGGGTTGTAAGGTAACAGCTGAACAGAAAAAGTTAGAACATTTTTTAAGAATAAATAACTTTAAAAATGTTTATCTTCCATAAAACATATCTTATCACCTTCCTTGCATTCAGGGAAAATAAAAATTGCTCAAATCAATTTGTATCAGCTATCAAATATTATCCTTCATCTATTAAATAGTTATTTCTAACCAGGGCCGCTGCTTTACACACTGTCATTAAACGTGTCAGTGGCTCAGAGATCCCAATACTGTCTTATTCAAGAGCTGGCGATTGGCTAGAAGTTCAGGTGAACAGTTCTATTCAAGTTTTTCATTTGTGTGTAGAGGACGGAATGGGTCTGTGCACGGCTTATTGTAGAGCTGGAAGTGGCTGCTTGTTGAGCTTTTTTGTTTCTGTGTAGTTACAGCCCACATCAGCCTGTCTCTTCCTGTTACATAATAGCCTAAATGTTCACAACAACAGATCACGCTTTGCCAGTCAGAATGCTACAATAGTTTTAACTGTAAAAAATGCTGTAATTATGATTATGATTTATTATTTGCTTATTTTTCTGTGGTGGCCTCCTTGGCACTTGGTGCATTGTGGGAGCGGCAGAACTGCTTCTAACATTGGCATCTTTAATATATAAGCATTTTTGGAAGCTCACAATGACCATCATCAGCTTCTGCTTTGCTATGTTTGGATCTACTGTAGCTATGAAAGCTATAATAGTTTCTTAAACAGTTAATGTTTTATTGGTCTTTTCTCTAGTGAGGAAAGTATCATTGAATTGTGAGATCTCTTCTCCCCGGGAGTCCTGGAATTTATTTGTCATCTCAATATTTACTATTCCATCAACTTGTCATAATCAGATAAAAAATAAGTCTGTTTAGCTAAATGAACAGAAGTAGTCTTGTTAATTAATATGCACTGGCCATCAACAAAACAAAAAAAACAGCAGCAGCTTATATTGTAAAAATATTAGCATTCTGTGCTTGGTGTTTTAAAGTGAAGTTTCGTTGTTAACTTTTATTCAAGACATGCTGCAGTCTTCTTTTCTTCTTTACTTTACTGTCTTGCACACTATGTCTGTGCTGCTGTGTCTGACCAAGATCAAA
>JAPMNP010724723.1:0-10012 GCA_029874935.1 Atherina boyeri
GCTTTGTTCAGCTGCTGCTGATGTGAAGGCGCTTTATAAATAAAGTGATGATGATGGAGATGGAGAGTAACAGGTATCAGTGCAGCAGGGTTGGAACAGTTTGGTCATAAAAGAAAAAAAGTTTGGTGTGAGTTTTATGACTTTACAGCTTTGAGGGGTGAGGATCAGGGTTAGGCTTAATGCCACACACACTTGAAAACATTATATATTAGATTGATACATCCACCTGCGCTGACATACAGACCAAAGTTAAACTAAATGTTCTGATGAAGAACATTTAGTTTAAATGTGAAGTGAATCACAGTTTTTTATTTGAAAAGTCGCTCTAATTACCAAAGTACAGATCTCTGATAACGTATTGACATTGATAATAATAGTTACGCAAAGATTATTGTGAATTTCCTAATGTGGACTAATAATCGAATATCATCTTTCATTTCTGGCCTGGTCTTTGTTTGTCTTGCTCTGTTAAGCATTCTGATTTTTCACTCTGCTTGAAAAAGAGCTTTATAAATAAATATTAAAAGATCTTATCTTATCAATTTTTTTAAGCTGAAATACGTTTTTAAATTACTCCAGTGATGAGTAGATTCCTCTGCTAAAGTAACCCTTCCTTATTTAATGGTAGGGAAACACTGATTTTTTTCCTTCAGCAAACAATGTAGAAATTTCATACATAACATGATGTAACATGAAGTTTATTCATTAGTTCTTAATGGAGGATTGCCACTAGTATCTCTGTTACCAGAAGGGTTTTATGCCCTGATTACTTTTACTAGTGAAGTATAGTATTCTGTTAAAACTGATGTCTTAAGGTGTGCTTGCAAATTACCTATGTTAAACATGTCTGGTTAGTGTCCTCATCTTCTTAAAAATATGGCTGTCTCTAACTTTTTTTTTTTTTTTAGAGATTTGGAAAGCATGAACTAAAGCTGATGTAATTTTAGAAATTGAAAAATACAAATAAAAATGTGCAATCCAGAAGAAATTTGGCTTGAATTTCTTCAGGTTAAGTGGTGCTTTGTTGCTCATTTCTCATTTCAAAATGTAAATTGAAAGTTTCTACTGAGAATATGGTGCCATGTTCCTGATTGTACCTTTTCCATTTTCATCTTGTAATATCTTTTGAGAATCAAATCTAGTTTATCACATTGTGTAGGCCACCAAGGACTGTATCTGATGGTGTCCTTAACAGTTGGCTGATATAAAGCAATTCACTACATCTTACGTCACTTTTTTTTCTCTTTTGCAATAAATGGTCCAGAGTAATTTTGTATTCATTGTCTTTTAAAAACTATTTGCCAAGAAAAATTGAATGCTGGAACTTTAAATCGCTTGTGTTTCGTGTGTTTCAGGTGTGGGGTCCCGCTGGTTGAAGACTGTGTGTGTCGGGCGGCATCTTTCCACACAGGACACACAGTTCTGCCATCGCGCCCATGAGGTAACATCAGGATCCGCTGGCCCTTCATTGCCACCCTTGGTCCATCCTATCTCCCTCCCCTCTGTCCTTTCCTCCCCCTTGACCCACTAAGCCATGGGCCAGAAGATCTCGGGCAGCATCAAGTCGGTGGATGTACGCGGGGAGCCCTCATACCGGCCAGTGCGCCGTGAGCTACGGGGCCCTGATTTCTGTCGACCTCCGAGGCTTGATTTACTGTTGGACATGCCGCCAGCCAGCCCCGAGACGCAACTTCGCCACGCCTGGAACCCTGACGACCGATCGCTCAACGTCTTTGTTAAAGAGGATGACAAGCTGACTTTTCACCGACACCCCGTAGCACAAAGCACAGACTGCATCCGAGGCAGAGTGGGCTACACAAGGGGCCTCCACGTATGGAGGATTCACTGGCCGGCCAGACAAAGAGGCACCCATGCTGTTGTTGGGGTGGCTACCGCAGAAGCGCCTTTACACTCAGTGGGCTACACAGCCCTGGTGGGCTCAGACTCTGAGTCCTGGGGCTGGGATCTGGGCCGGAATAGACTTTACCATGATGGAAAGAATAGGCCCATTTCCACATCAGCACCAACTTATCCCTGTTTTCTGGAACCAGACGAGTCATTTGTGCTCCCAGACTGTCTGTCAGTAATTCTAGACATGGACGAAGGGACACTGAGCTTTATGGTGGATGGGCAGTATCTGGGAGTGGCTTTCCGGGGGCTAAAAGGCAAGAGGCTGTATCCCGTCGTCAGTGCAGTGTGGGGGCACTGTGAAGTGTCGATTCGCTACGTAAACGGACTAGATCGTAAGTGAAACACTGACACACCCAAACACACACAGTGACACTGACACACACAAACAAAAGCCTGGCGGCCGCCGGGTCTATTAAGCACCGGGGGAAACCCTGGAGTGTACTGTGTTTGACGTGCTTAGTCACTCTCCTGCTCCCGTCGCTTCCTCCACTTCGGACAGTCATCAGCCAGCCACTCCTCGTTGTAAACTGAATCAGGTAGCCATCACATTTTTAACTACTGGAACCACAAACTGTGCGGATTGGTCGCGCTTACTGCCCGAGAAGGCAGACGTGATAATCTTCCTGAGCAAGAACTGTTTTTAATTTGCCAACAACTGCGCCAGCGAATTCATTTTATTTTCCATATGCATCCACCTAAACTGCAGCTCTTTGCTTTTGAGACTGCTGTCAACTTGTATTATTTCAGTAGAATTCAGTTTTACAGCTATAGTTAGGGACTCTCCCTTTTATAATAGAATATCCTAGTTACAGTACAGCAACCAAATTATACTGTGTCAAGTCACCTGGCAATGTGAATGAATGAAAATGGCCCGTGTAAAGACTTGTAAATGAAAAAAAAAACTTTTTTTTTTTTCTCTCCTGCACCTCAAATAATCGAAATAGAGAATCACTTAGAACAGGAATCGATAGTGAGAATTGGAACCGTCAACATGCAAACGATGCCCAACCCTACGGAAAATATAAAAAGGTAGTAGGTATTAGATATTTTTATTTGGAGCCAAGCCAGGCGTCTGTTGGTCATGGAATTACAGACCATAAAGAAAGCAAAAAGCTAATGCATATGCTGCTGTTGCGCTGAGCTCATTGCTAACATTCAGATGCTAACAATAAGTTTTCATGTTACTGTGACTCACCTGTCCTGGTTGTTTTTAAGGTGGATGAAGGTGGATTCAACGTCCTGGATTTCATACCACGGATGTTGCAGTTTGCTGCTCTTATATTTGTCACCGTTTTATTTAGTTTTTGACACCCAAAAGTTATTTAGTTGAGGTGCTGCAGCAACAGTCGTCATCATCTGTGCTTCCATTGTTTTGATTAATTGGATGTGCCGGTGTTTGTGTGACTTTATGTCACCTAACAGTCAGTGCCCACAACTCAGTCCGCAGACAGGAGATCAGACAGAAAAAAAGCCCGTAAAAAATAAGAGATTATTCATGAAAACACAACAGGAACAGGTTGACAAGATTACCGTCCATTTTCATGTCATTGATTTATTTTGTTGACAATTTATTTTCTTCTTCTGTTGTCACAAATCGTGTTTCTTTTCAGGTGATGTTTAACATTTTTTCTAAATATGGGACGATTCCGGTTTCTATGGGACAGTTGACAACCCCTCTTGTTAATGACCGTGGTCTGAAACGTGCCCGCTACCGTTTATGGTTGTTTACGTATTGCAGCATAGCAGCTTGCAGGGAAATGCCGTAAGGCGCATCTTCACGTAAATACTGCAGTGAAGTGCATATTGGGGCATAAACGATAGAGCTTCATATGAAACGATAGACATTTTCTATCGTCCAGAATATGTCACCATATCGCCCAGCCATACAACTATCGGCAGATCATCTGAACTCAGGAAAAAATTAAGAAATACATCGAATACTGCATTTTTAACTAGTAATGGTGGGAATGACTTCCAGACGCCTGGTCCTGATGCTGACTAATTTCCTAACATTTGCTGCAGAATTAAGAGTTTCCCTGGTGAAATTATCATGTTTTCGAATTGATGTGCGTCCTTCTGATGGAAAAGAAGCACAATGAGAGAGGAGCTGCTGCTTTTAATAGGAGACCACCTAAACATGTCTCTGTATTAACATTTGTTCTCAGGAAAAAAACTTATTCAGTTGTGCTGTAAGAGGAATTTCCTTTTCACTTTCTTGGCCTTCCCAGCATTTCTCTAATATCCTGCTACTTTTTCTGTATGTCATTATTCCAACTTAATAGAGTTGTCTCAGATTGTGTAATAACTTAGTTTTTGTTCCAGCTCTTTGCACCATGTTACACAAAGACACAAAGTAGACTGGGAACTTTGCTGAGTGTGTGGCATGGACAACATGTCCATGGCGGCGGGCCATGGATACGTGGATGTGCTGGCAGACGGCAGACACTTAAGAAGTTCTGGATGATGTCCCAGTGTGCCTCGTAGATCAGGGTCTGGCTTTGTGTAGCGGGAAGCCTCAGATTCTGGGATTAAGTGGATAATTTGCATAAAATGCTGAACTGAGTCAGGGTGATGACAACCACATTGGCATATCAAGATATCTGCAGGGGAACATAGTAGAGGGGATGAAAGCTTTTCTGCTTTATTATGCCTTTTATGTGGCAGAATGCGACCGCTTTAGTCACAATTGGGGGTCACTAGTGTGTTGGCCCAGCCTACAATAGAACAATCATAGCTCTGCTCCACAAAAATACAGAGCAAACATAGACTTAAAACTTTTCCCCTTGCTTTGTGTGCATATTAAACTAGTTTTTCAATGATTAAATTAATACAACCTCACTAGATGGAAGCAAACTACATCATAGCTGTCAATCTATGACAGTCTTCCCTGAGAATGTGTAGCAGGATAATGTGTTCATCTGGACTCAGCAGCTGTCAAATGGCTCTCCTTGTCTGCCTGTTTATTCATGTTGCATTTAAGACGAGACATGGCAAGTACAGAGGTTTTGGCTTTCCCCCCATCAATTCATCAATATCAATATCATGCTTTGTCTGTGTATGTCCTGACCTGAGTTCACCGAAGGTTAACTTTTTCTTTTCTTTTTTTTTTTTTTTTTACAGAATATGCAGCATTAGTCGTCATCTGCATCCTGCCGTGTTCTATCATAATGCATGATGAATAATGAAGCTCAATTGAGTTGCATACAAATCTTAGAATTTTCTCAGAATTGGCTGCCAAATTAGCAAAGTTGAGGTTAGTATGCTAAACTCAAAATAATATTGGCTTTTTCATGCTGTGCATCGTGGGACGTCTGACAACTTCCTATTTGGCTTCTTTGCAGAAAATGTGACAACTGTCATCATTTCTGACTCCATCTGGAGTCTTGGGGCCAATCCCATTTCTCTTTTTCACCCCTTCCCCTTATCCCTTGGCCTTTCAAACGGAGCCACAAGGGTGAGGGCTGAAAATCAACCCCTACGAATTTGGACACCCCTTCAACACTTGCATATGTCATCAGCAGTTACAGCTGGCTTTAACGGAAGCAGACACGGCAAACTATTGCCGGAATACAGCTGTGGTGATCTCTCCTGCCTGGGCTACTGTGTGCAGCATGGATGCTTGCAATTCCTTCACAACTTCTATTTAAAGCATTAACTGATCACTTTAGTCACAAATACACTGCTTGTTAAAGTTACAGGCTAACGTTGCATCCGATGTGTGCACGATATTCCCACATATACTGCATCTCATGACACCCTCAATTTAACTGACCAGCCTCGGCGTCGCAGAAGTTTCTATTGATTAAGTTATCTGTAGATGATCTGGGCTGCCTAGCACTGCTAGTGATCATTCAAGTCACAAATACACTGCTTTGTTAAAGTTACTGGTTAACGTTGGATCCGATGTGTGCATGATTTTGTTGTTTTCCCCCCTGATGTGTGCTTGATATTCCCACATATGTTGCATCTCATGACGCCCTCAATTTAACTGATGACCAGCAGCGAGGTTGTGGTTTTTATTGATAACGTTATCACTGTAGATGATCAGGCTGCCTACAGAGCACAGCTAGTGTTCAGCCCAAGGGGCAACTTCCGGCCGTTAAAGTTGAAGCCAATGCGGAAGTGCTAAAAATTTCAGTTCACCCCTCCTCCGCCAGGGGCTGGCTCCAAAACATTGAAAGTCCCCATAGACTCCCATGTTAAAAAGGCCAACTTCACAGCAGAAATAAACATGTTTACAGCCTGGTACAAACATCCATTATAGGCTGAATATGTCTAGTTAACCTTCGTGACAACACTGAGGGGGGTGAATTTTTTTCAAAACATCAGTTTAAATATTTAATCTTGAAATTGCGCACATATAGGGGCGTAGCCTATTGATCGACTGGCAGCAGAGGCGGCTATTAGCGCTAACGCTAGTGGCTATTGGTTTGCTCCCGCTTTTAAATTTACGGCCAAATCCAGCGACAAGGAGAGGCAGAGGGGAGCAGAGAAGCACAACCTTGCTTTTTAGCTGGCTAGCGCTCGCACCTTAGCTTTAGCTCGCCTACTTCCGTTAGCTCCGGGTTAGCGCTTATTTACGAGCAGCTAGGTGTCAATCATCCGCTTCCCCGCTCACAGATCCACTTCTTTGCCCATTTCTGTATTTTCCGGGAGTGACGAGATGCGTCACGCTGCCGAGACGGCAATGGAGGGAACCTCCCATTTGGCCTCAAATCTTCTATTAGCAAACAAGGCGGAAGCTGTGTCCATCTATTTTAGCAGTCAATGGTCTAGCCTTACTGAAGTAACGTAGAACTAGCGATTTTTAAAAAATGTTTTTTAATTTACTTATTTTTTCGGGTGCATTTTATGAAGAAAATTACCATTATACATGTAAACAACGTTGGACTAGAATTTACAATGGTTGTCGTCAATTTTTTAATTTTAGCGATGTAGAAAATGCCTACATTTGTGCATTTCCTTGGAAATGTGTCATACCCATCCGTTTGAAGTGTGCTCCTGAAAAATCTTAGTTTGAAGGGGTATATAGCCCTACCACTTGCCCCTACCCCTCGGTCTCAAAGATATTGAAGACACCCCTACACCTACACGTGAACGTGCAAAACGGAGGGGAAGGGCCAAGGGGTGAAATGGGATTCAGCCTTAGAACCTAGGTGCTTCCTGGCGAATCAGCCCACGTTCACTCCAGTTTAACCAGAACCAAAGTGGCAGGACTTTACTTTAAACTTATAAAATAAATGGTTAAGAAATTAGGTCCTAAAAGTTGATTAAGTAGTCAGGCTCCATTATAACTTAGTTTCCCAAAATACATGGTGTATGCAGATGATCGAGTGAATTATGTCAGATAACAGGGCCGTAACATGAGCTCACATGAATCTAGCCTACCTACATCTAGCTTGTTCTTTTTTGATTTCTTTTATTCTTAGTTTGTCTGTAATGAACCTACCATTTTTATTTGTAGGCGGCATCTTCTGTGGATGTGGCCGCGATGGCGGAATTCTCCCCTGCTACCTGGTTTTGCTGGTTGACCCATCACACTGTCCAGTAGCCAGAAAGATGGACACAGCACAGATTACGGCATGTCCAACTCCACTTTTGCCCAAGTCTTTTCTTAAGCTCATTGATTATGGTGTTTAGGTATTTTCTTTATTTTTTTTAAACTAAACTTTACTGAACATAATGAGTCATGATGTTTTGTGAACCCAGATTTTGCCCACTGAGGATGTCACAGAAAAGGAACCACTATTTTTGGTTCCAGCTGAGAATCCACTTTTGAGGTAAACAACTTTTTCTTTTGCCTGAATGTGCTGGCAAATTCAAAATTAGGTTGGGGCACATGCACCAGCATGATTCCCTGTGTTAAGGGTTATCAGTAGTGGCTGAAAGATCTGTGTATGTTTGAGTTGGATTATTTGCTCCAGTTGTGCAGAGACGGGGTTTAAATCCAGACTGATCTGTAGAATTGTGGGTTCCGTAGCAGTTTGCTGTGAAAGAGATCAGTGGAGAAGTGTTTCTACATTATTTACCAGATCTGAGTCAAAAATTCTACGTATGAGAAACGGGTTGGTTGTGGGTGTGTGGCTCTCAGAAGAATTGGGAAATTCTTGGGAATACCTGCACTTCCCCCTTTTTTCTTTTTTTTAAATTATCAAAATCACAGCAGAGTGGTAAAGTTTTGGTATTTGAAATGCTCACAAAACCCTGTTCAATTCCCTAACTAAAACGGATTGATTATATCAAAATACCTGCAACATGAAGTTGTCTAATATCCCCTCTGTATTTAGGATCCATACACTGAAACCAAACTGATACATTTCTAATACACCCGATGTGCTCAGTGTGGTAATATGTTCAAAACTGTTATCTAGATCACAACTAAGAAATCATCTGGTGCAGAATATAAAAAAGGGTTTGCGCCGTTATGTCAGTGACAAATGTCATTCTTTCCATTTAATGCATTTATATTGGATCTCACCAGGTAGTTTGTGTGCTAATAGCATGTATTGATTGACAAATGAGTTTTTATGCTGGACTAATGAGGCTTGAAGATGGGAAAACGGCTGATGGAAATGACTCATGGTGCCAAGTTATGAGCATGAACTCTCATCGTTTATCACGAACATCGCATAAGATTGAGCGACGCATAAATAAACATTATTGCCATGTACAATTTTTACAATATCAGTGTGATAATGAAAGTGAAGCTCTTGCTCCGTCAGAATAATCATTTAGGATAAATGTTTGATATTTGACAGAAGGCTCATAGAAAGGAGGATCCGTATGAGTGAAGATGGCTCTTCTATCTGGAAAATAATTTGTTCACTTTCCTGATTCTTGGTCTTTTACTTGTCATGTAGTCGGTTCACGTTTTTCTTTTCCCCTCCACCTCCCTCCTGCTAAGCCTTTTTTATTCTGTCTTTTACTCCCAGGGAAGTGAGGAGAGATAAGTATCCATACTCTTGTCTGTTTCTGTGGTCCCTTAATGCCTCAAATCTAATACAGTTTTCTCATCCTTTCTGCGTTAAAGTGTGGAGTGAAACTTTTTTTTTATCTGCTTACTAACATCTGACTTGCTTTGGCCTTTAAGTAACACATCGGGTGCTGGATCATGCCAGGAATGCCATATTTCCTAAAATATTACGTGCCTTCTTACATCACAGTGGCCTGACCAGGGTAATGGCAGCAATCTGGGCCAAACTGATTTACACCTGAGCATGAAACCAGAGAGTGGCGTTTCTCTCTCTCACACACACACCCATGTGTTTTCCCTCCCTCTTTTGCAAGTGAACCCTATTTAACTTCAACCCTCATTGTGTCTTATCTCCTCCCACCTGCTATTTTTTCACTGTCTCTTCTTTTCCTTCACTTCCTTTTCAACACTAATCCTTTCTTTCATAGATTAAACACACAACTGTGGCGGCAAGTTTCTGTGGAAATGGTTTAGCTAACTGTGGATAAGGTGGTTAATCATTGAGTAGGAAGCTTACTTAAAGGCAGGGTCCATGATGTTTTTTTTTAGAGCACCTTTTTTACAACATTGATTTAATTCCTCTTCAACACCTGATTGTAACCAATTTATTATATGCTGTATAGGGGAGGAGAGACTGAAGAAATGGGTTTGGAACTTTGAATTGTATATTTTCAAACTTTAGCTTGCTCAAGCCGTTTATCCAGAAACATGGGCCCTGCCTGCCTTTTTAATAGATGGTTGACCAGTGGCTTGCCCAGTTGACATATGGAGAAGCTTTCTGTCACCCACCTGGAGTTCAGAGTCTGACATTGACAGCAGATTTATGCTTCAACTGTGAATTTGTTGGTACTCGTGTTAATGAAGGCTATGATTAACCATTTAAAGGTTGAAAGGCTGGAAATATCTTTGTATTGTTGTAACTACAACCTAGACACAGATGTTGCTATCATGTTCATATACCACATCCAACCTTTAAGCAGGACTTAGATGTGCACATTGCATGAATGGTTAAAGGCAGAATCTAAGATTTTCTTTAACTTTATGTGAAAAATAACTAGAGGTGGGAATCTTTTACCATCTCACGATTCGATTCCGATTCTTGGGGCCACGATTCGATTCAAAATCGAT
>JAPMNP010724734.1:809-12584 GCA_029874935.1 Atherina boyeri
GCAGCCGAAGAGAGAATCAGAGGACCATAAAGGACACACGTACAAATGCACAGTTAAAAAGAAAATGTTTCCCTTTTAATGAGGAATTTTGGTGATGACGAGGAAGTTGCTGCTTACAGAGGCAGCTGTTATTTCCCTGGAACTCCAATGAAGTGTCTAAGAAAAACTGCTCAGTGTGTACAAATGTAGGTGTACGCCTTTCTCTGTGTTTGAGGGCCAGTCGAGTGTCTCTCTGGCTGAGATATGAGTCTGCCTTTCGGAGGTGGGGGTGATAGGCCAGGCAGTGAAGGGAGGAGGGCTTGGTGCGTTGGCATTTTGCTTTAATGACTGCAGGAGTCTGCTCCCGCTGCTGAATGTAATTGCTTTATAATTGGCAATTTGGATTCATGGCTCCATCTGAGAGGCGTAAACGAGCACTCTACAATGCACAGGGTCTCCCACCCTCACTGAGGGTTACAGGGGCCTGACTCACAGAAGAAGATGGCTGTTAATGGATGTGTCTTTGAGTTTGAGTGCTTGTATTTGTGTTTGGTGGTGTGTACTGTGTGACAGGCTGCTAGTAAACAGTGTTTGTTTTTTGGCTTGACAAGATGGGATATCTGGTTGAATGTGTGCACCTACGCCTTTGCATATTCTTTTTGTAGGTGTGCATTTATACGTTATGCCTGGGTGTTTAACTAAAGAGTAAATCCAGGAAATAGAAAATGTAGATGGAGTCATGTAGCTATGTGGTTTAAAGATGATTTTAACAGCCATTTACTTTTTTCCAAGCATAATCTTAGATGGATTTGCTTTCAGTAACTGTTTAAGTCGTTGAAGCCAAAAGACTGAAGCTGTCAGTGTCAAATATGCATCAACAACACTATTATTGTTGTTCCATCTCTCCTTGATAGAATTTCTGTGAAATTTGTAGGAAAGGAACAGTTGATTCAATTTTAGTGGTAATCTGTGTCTGGGAATTGCACCAATTTACAATAATTGCGTCACAGCCATGATCGTAAAACTGTGCCCCTGTGACGGACACATTGTGTATGACGCAGGATATCAAATACAGATTTAACCTCTTTATATCAACCATTGATTGCAAATACCAGATTGCCTTCGTTCAGAACTTGCTTAAAGGTTATAACAGATGTTAACTGCTAAGCAGCTTCTCATATTATCATTTTATAGAAATTGCTTATTGGAGTGTTTTTTTGATGAAATATTTGCTTCGATTCATGTTGTTTGGTTACTCTGAAGGAATACACAGAAGCAAAGTGTGTAAATAAAAAATGCTAAGATGATGGGAACTACTGACAATTTATTTGCCTGAAGTCATGGTGGCTGCGGTGTAATGTTAGACATTAACTGGACATTAATGATCTTTACACATTCGGGGTGACATGGATAATTGATGACATAGCTTAAAAAACGTTTAAATTTTCAAAATTCAGGCACTTTTCAAAGGAGTACACTTAATCGGGGCAAAGGCTACAACATCATCAGCTGGCTTGTTAAAATGGGTCAAAATTGACCACATAACACCTGAGGCTTTGGTTTATCAACCATTTTCATTAACGGGTTCCCCAAAACATTTTCCAAGTATTGTTTTTCGACTTGTTGGTTTGCTGTTGCATCCTGTTTCTGGTCTAATCTCCAGTAATGATAAAATGATCATGTACTAGACAAATTTTTAAAATAATATTGCTGGATGAAAAATGATCCTGTACAGTATGTATAAAGAACTTATGCCACATAGAAGAAGAAGAAAAGGGGGGAAAAAAGGTAAAGAGCTAGCAAAACATGCATTTTGATATTTCAAAGCCACTATTTGATACAGACTAATTTCTATAGATATGAACCTCTTTTCCAATTGGCTGCCAGAGCTATTGGGGAACATCCACCTTCTCCCTGTGCTCATAAAGCTTGAAAGCATCAGGATGGGGTGGGGGTGTATATAAAGATGGGCGCTTTGAGGGAATAAAGTGCTATAGTGTTTAGTGAAGTGCAGCAAGCCACAAGGAGCAAACGGTAACATTAGACTTGTCGAAAGTGGGGAGAGGGGCTTAAACAAAGGGTGATATGAGGAGTCTGAACATTAGAGGCATTTAAGATTGGATGTTGGCGCATCAGTGTCAGCCTGGGTCAGTGGCTGTAGAACAGGACGTGGAGGTAATGGCTCAGTAAATGGGATTTGTTTTATCAGAGGCACTGAGAGAGAGGGCAGTATAGCTGTAAGGTCTCTTTCTATTCCCAGGGAGCCGTGAGGTTAATTTACTGGGGCAAAAAACTGCCTTCTCCTCTTGCTCACCGTCTTTATGGCTTCATCTCTTTCTTTTCTATCTTCCACTCTTTCTCATTCTAGTTGTTGTCCTGTCAACTTCACGTCTGGTTTTGCAAGACATGAGATAAATGTTCCACCTTTCCCATGAAAATCCTCCTTGACGGTGCATCCCTTTATAAACAATTTCCTTGTAAAGCTTACAAGGAATGTGAAATTTTCAGCTCTGCAATTGCATTTGTAGGCAGAGGGAAACCAAAGCTTCAGAAAATGCACTCCCACTCCCACAGCAGGATGTCTTTTGTAGCTCTGAAACCATGTATGTGCCTGCTGAGTGTCTGTGTGTGTTTGTTGTGGGATTGGCTAAGTGAGACCAGGCTTGCTGCCAAAGGGAGGGAGGTGAAAGAAAAGAGGGAAGAAACAGAAACTGAGACAGGGGGATATTGCTTTTTTGGACTTTGTTGTCTTCCCTTTAGATGTTGCTTTATGTAAGATATGTGCACACAATCACAGGCACACACACACTTTTGCAAAGATCAAAGTCATCATCTGTAGAAGCACTGGTGTTGTCTGCCATTACCACGTCCTCATCAATCATACAGATCTCATCTCTCATTTACAATTAGAGGAAAAAATAGTAGGGCTTTTTTTTTTACCACCGTCTTTCCCCTACTTCATTTTATCACATAATTCCTCTAGAGAAATGTTAAGCTTTCCATTTCTACAAGGAGATGGTGTGTGTGTGAGAAGTTGTACAAATGTGCCCAAGATAGGAAGAGGGTTAGTGAGGCTGTCTCATCACAAGCAGGCCTATTCTTTCTCCTACACCCCCTCTCCTCCTCCTCAAGGGATTGTCTCCATGAGCAGTGACAACCATAGCGGTCATAGGTTCTCAGAAACGATGACTAAGACTCTCTCTCTCTCTCTATCTCTCTTTAGGCTGACTCGGGGCCTCGTGGGGCCAGCAGGGAACGTCTAGGTGCAGAAGGGACCCTCTCCCAGGAGAAAGGTGGCCCCTCCGTTCCTGCTCACCTCCTGGGAAACCCCTATGCCTTCGGTCTGACCCCCGGTGCTGTCATGCAAGATTCACGTTTTCAGCCACTTAAGTGAGTCGAACAGCTTGATTCCTTTTTCTTTAGTTTTGAAATTGTGATTATTGATGATTGATTATAAAAGTAGTCACTTGATGTTACGATTGATAATTCAGGTGAATATTGAATAAACTGGAGGACCTTTCTTTTTTCGGCCATTAGTGCTGAGAAATGATGTGAATATATTCATATAAAATATATATAAAGTGAAGACACGATGACGTCACACTAACCATTTTTTTTGTCTTTTTACCTCTATTTTTCTTTTAACTTCAGCCTGCCCAGACAGTTGCCCAACACGATGCCTACTGGTCACGTACCAGAGGAGTACCTCCGAGGTTTTCGGCCTTATCCTACAACTGAGGATGCTCTCAGGATGCCGTCTTTGCCCTTGGGCCTGGACCCTGCTACAGCAGCAGCTGCAGCTGCCTACTACCACCCCAGCTACTTACCACACCCCTCCTTCACGCCATACAGGTAATTGTTACATTTTGTTTTGTTGAGTTTACGCTCATTTAATCAGAGTGCAAATTTTGAAAAATCAGTGTATTTATTTGTTTTATACTCAGTAAATGCATCATTGTCTTAGAGACCTTGAATTGAAACTCCCAGAAGTAAAAGAATTTCACTGATGTTTATGTTGAGTAGACAAAGGACATTTAAGGATGTTTGAGTACTTAGGTGCAGCAAAAAGGTACTGCACCAAAGTTCAGAGTCCTAAGCGATCGACATATGCAGAATCACCGGACAGGCTTTATGAAGCCTGTGTTTGAAAATATCAAGGGCAGCTCTTTCAAAATGCTTTTAAGAGTTCCATTAAAAATTAAAAATACACCACTGTTAATTGCCAGAGGTTGTTGTAGTGGTGTCTACATCTGTAAGAGGTGCAGTAATGATGTTCTTTTGCTTGCTTAACCTCTTCTCAGTTGCTTAATTTCTACCAAAATTAGGCTATGGCCAAGGGCAGAATAATAAAAGGAGAACTAGTTCTTGCTTTTACTCTAACTCTGTATATTTGAAACTTGTTCAGGAGAGATTCTGGGAAATCACCACTGAAGACTCACTAAAGTGTTAATATAGATTCTGATTTAAAACTTGCTGGGTTTTGCACATTTTCTTTAAAAAAAAAGAAAGAGAAAATAGGGCTTTAGAATTCATTCCTCAAGAAAATTTGAGTAGAATTAGGGGAATGAATACATTTCATATATATGCTATGCATAAACACTGGTGTGCTTTTGTGTGTGTATTGAGAAGTGCCCTGCTTGCTTTGGGCTATGACAGAGGCTGCGTGCCCCTGGATCTGTCAACCAAGCAAGATCATAGGACTGCAGCACCCATCACACATACTGCGCGGTAATGGATTTAATGAGCATTTGGGCATTGGATGTCACACAAACACAGAAATGCAGTTTTTTGTCGACATACAGCACCGTCTCCTGCTGGCTGCTTTGTGATGATTGAGGTTAGCTGACAGACACTGCTGCATCCTTGAAAAATGGAGGAGCCCATGATGTTGTTTCTTTGGGAGATGGTGGCACCTAGGTTAATGAATGTACACTGTCACATGGGGAGACTGACTTTCTCTTTTTCTCTCTCTCTTTTTTTTCCTTCTTGTAATCCTTGTATCCCAGGATGGATGACCCGTTCTGCCTCTCTGCTTTGAGGTCACCTTTCTATCAACTGCCAACAGGGGGAGCATTACCCCCCATCCATCCCCCTGCGGTTCATATGCACCTACCAGGGGTTCGCTACCCTGGAGATTTCACACACCCTTCACTATCAGCACTGCAGTCTGAGAGGTAGAGTGCTCTGTAGTATATAGCTAGAGCAATGGCACGTTGTCCTTTCTAATGTCAGTGATATATCCTTTCATTTCTTTGCCCATTTGGATTTTTCAGGCTCCAGCTGGAGGATGAGCTGCGGCAGCGTGAGAGGGAGCGTGAGCGAGAACGGGAGCGGGAAAAAGAGAGGGAGCGTGAGGCAGAGAGAGAAAAAGAGCGGGAGAGAGAACGGGAGCGTGAAAGAGAAAGGGAGAAGGAGCTTGAGAGGGAGCGCGAGAGGGAACGGGAACGCGAGAGAGAACGAGAGAAGGAGAGAGAGCGAGAAAGAGAGAAGGAGCTGGAGAGGCAGAAGGAGAGGGCACTGAGGGAAAAGGAGCTGCAGGCGTCCAAGGCCATGGAAAACCACTATCTGGCTGAGCTCCATGCCATGAGGGGACAAGAGGAGCGAACCAAGCCTGAAAGACTAACCCCTAATCGGGCTGGTATGTGTCCCTGCATCCCACGTAGCCTCCGAAAGCTGCATTCATATTGCCTCATCAACACTTGCCCATACAAACACTTTATGTTAACTTGAGCTGAAACAGTCCCTCTCTTAATCAGTGACTCAGTCTAGATTACGTTCATTGTTAATAACTAACAATTTGAGTTTTGAGCTGTCGGTCAGGCAAAACCATAGTTGGAAGGATACAGTGACACTTAATTGTCTTCCAAGTGAGGAGATGATATATTTTCAGCTTGCTTCATTAGCTTGAAAAGAGGATAGAGGATTCTGTCAGCACTAGCTTAATTATCGGCTTGCAGTCTGCCAAACGATATTGTTTGATTACAAGATATTACAAGAACATAAACTTATTACTGCATAATTTATTTGTTCTTTGTGTTAACTTTATGGTCTATTAACAAAGTTGGACTGACATTGGCTACTGTGGTCAGTTCAGCAGTGTAAATGAGTTTTCCACTACAGCAACAATGCATAACCATATAAAATAAACAAGTACAAACAAAAGTACTTGAACAGTTACTTGAAGACTTTTGTTCTTTTCCTTTTTTTCTTAATTAAACAAATGAAAGAACAATAGTTAGCTTCAGGTGGAAACCAAGTATTAACTCTGCTTTCTCTCTCTCTCTCTGCTCTCTCCACAGACAAAACCAAAGAGCCCGCCCTTCCAGCCCCCAAACCCGTCCCACCTGGAATCCACTCTACAATGGTTCAGACACATCATCCTGTTTCTGGTCTAATCTCAGGCCACGGCCTCTACATGGGGCCTAGCACTGTCGGCTCGGGGCTCTCAGCCTCAATGATCGCTCAGAGGACCAATGAAGAGGAGAGGTGGTTGGCGCGGCAACGCAAGTTGCGGCAGGAAAAAGAAGATCGCCAGTACCAGGTGTCTGAATTCCGCCAGCAGGTTCTGGAGCAGCATCTGGACTTGGGCCGACCAGCAGAAACGCCAGATCACAGGACAGAATCACACAGGTGAGACTACACTCCTAAAAGTAAACTTCATGCAATCCAGGCAAGAAATTTCAAATGCATGTTTTCCATGGCAGTATTCATGTAGAGTTGTTTTGCCCTTTATCATGTTAAGACTATCACTTGTCTATGAAAACCAAATTCATGCATGTTTTCAGTCCACACATTATTTATGGGGTTATTTGGTTCTCTCTGCTTGCCTGATAGGGACTGTTGTTGCTGTGTTTTGAAGCCTCTGAAGCTGCCAGGCTTTAGAAGTTTGTTTTCAGGCAGGACTGGCAAAAAAAGATAAACCCTGTCAGAAGCATCACATCTTCTCTATTTCTGTCTAAGCCACATTCCAGTCCTGACATGTAGTGAACCAGGCAGCAATGCTGAGGTGTAAAGCTGGATCCTGATGACTGCTGTTTCATGAGTGGGAATGGGTAGGGGTTTCAAACAGGCAGCAAGTGGGACTACCAAAATACACAAAGGCTAATTCTCAACTAATCCTCTCAGCCATGCACGCCATATCCCCCTTACCTACCTTCTGTTGTTACACTGCTTGTGTTTGTGTTGTGTGTGTGTGTGTGTGTGTGTGTGTGTGTCATTCAGAAGTGAGGTTGTGGTTAATGCTGGTAGGACAGGAGTGATACACAAAGATGTGCTATCAGTAACCCTACAGAATAATCACATAATCACAGCTCACAGGCTGCAGATTGCAGATACGGCACACATTTAGCCATTCACACGCATACACAAATGCAACACAAACAGGAGGCAGAGATAATTTGACTGGTCATGCAGTGTGCACCACTGCCAGGTTTTATTTGGATATTCTCTTGAGAAAGTGTCCATCAGCCATCTGCCTTTCTTTCCTCTTCACTGTTACTATTTCTAATTAAACACCATGGTATTTTTCCTCTCTTTCCATCCTTAGACACATGTGTTTACTGTGGTCATTGAATATCATTCCCCTTTCTTTCCCTTTTTTAAATCCCCAGCTCTTCTTATCGTCTCTGTGTCCATCTTTTATTCTCTGACAGCCTGTCATAAAAACATTTCTACTAGTCTCTTCCTCAGTATACGACTCTCTTCTGTGTGGGTGTGAGTGTGTTTGTGTGTGCATGCATGCCTCACTACAAAGGCCTTAAAGATCAAAAAGAGGCCTGTGTATCTGGAGGACAGTGTGTGCCTTGGCCACATCCTCACTGCTCTGGGCTACTCTGCCTGGGCTTGATAACGCTGCTGTGCACAGACACACCAACATGGGTAAAAGGAAGAAGGCGTGGCATATGAACACTGTTGGGTGTTTGTACGATATGCATGATTAGGAAACATTTTTTTCTGTAATTTAGAAAATATGTTTATATTATATTTAGCATCTAACAGATTAACAATTTCCTATTTGATTCCATTTCTACAGATCCATACCAAATCACCATGAGCCAGGAAGCCGGGAACATCATCCTCACTTAGGCGCTCCTCCACCCCTCATTTCACCCAAACCTCCACAGCCTCCCCGTGAACATCCCCCTCCACCTCCCACAACCTTGTGGAATCCTGTGTCTCTCATAGAAACAGCCTCAGAGTCCAGACGTAACCATGAGCCCTCAGGGATGGGCCACTACGAGCTCAGTCATCTGCCCCCAGGACCCTCTAAATATGAAGATGGAACCCGCAGAAGAGATATGGGAGCAATGGAAAAATATGCCCCGCTGAGGGGCCCTCCAGGCCTGACAGAGCCCTGCACCTTCCTTGCTGATCTAGAGAAGTCCACCCAGTCCTTCTTGAGCCAGCAGAGGGCATCGTTGTCTCTGTCAAGCCAGTATGAAATGGAGGGAACCATCAAAAGCAATGCTGGCCTGAAGAGCTTTCAGGGACAGCCAGGGTCGAGTAGACATGGACAAGGGCTTGGAATGGTTTCTGGGCCAGTGATGGGACAGGGAGCCACAATGGGTATGATTCCGGACACAATGCTGATTTACGATGAGTTTCTACAGCAGCACCGAAGGCCTGTCAGTAAGCTGGACCTGGAAGAAAAGAGGAGAAGGGAAGCCAGAGAGAAAGGTAGCCATTGCACCTGTTAAGCTGTACTTAACCTGCTTTGAAGAATTATAACCACATATTCTCGATATAACTGCCATCTTAACTAAAGGATTTAAAAGCAGTGTGTCAGGAGTGATTTCTGTGATTTTCTACAGGTTACTACTATGAGCTGGATGACTCATATGATGAGAGTGATGAGGAGGAGGTGAGAGCCCATCTCAGGAGAGTGGCAGAGCAGCCCCCACTCAAAATGGATGACTCCACAGAGGTAAAATACCAGCCAGAACATATGTTTTTGTTTTGTTTTTTTTTGCTTTTACATAATGGAAGAACACCCAATTCATCAAGACAAACACAATGCAGCAAGATGATTATTTCAATCTCTCTGTACAGAAATTGGACTTCCTTAGGGTATTTGGCCTCACCACGGTGAGCCGGCGGGAAGAGCTTGTGCAGCAGAAGAGAAGGAAGAGGAGGAGGCTGCTCAGGGAACGTAGTCCTTCCCCACCTGCATCACAATCAAAACGCACTCCCCCTCCTTCTCAGCTCATCACTCGCTTCACCCCTGAGGAAATGGACCGAGCACCAGAGCTGGAGGATAAGAAGCGATTCCTTAACATGTTTAGACTGTCCCACGTCACCATACAGCAGAGAAAAGGTATGTCATTAATCTGTGGAACAGTTACAGTACTCTATTGAATAACTTATATAAACTACTCTGTTGAAATTATATGGTTCCATATTACGATTAATTTAAATATGAATTTAAACAAAATAGTGGAGGAATAAAGTGCACAGCAATGCTTTCTAGGTTTCCTTCATGATGAACTCTGTCCCCTTATTGTTCAAGTTAAGAACTAGTGTGTCATGACAGAACATTTCATTTTTTGTAATTGTTTTTTTCTTCATTATTGGCATATATGAATATTTTAACCTTATCTTAAACTATAAAAATGTAACATCTGTATGCTTTATCATAAGCAAGTAAGAAACTAGCTTATTAGTGAGCTGACACAGTGCCCTTAACATGGCATGCAAACATCCCCATCAAATACTTCTATACTGTTTCCTCACTGACATCTCATTTCAGCGGAGTAAAGTCTGTTTGCACTCTCATTTAGATCTAAGAAAGGAGTCGTCATTCTCGGTTCTAAGACTCACTTCAGTTGCGCTCTGCCACCTTAACTTGCAGTACACTCTCATGAACATGCTGACTCAAGCCTCAAAGGACATTAATAAGGGGGTTAGAAAATGGCTACGTCAACCTCATACCCCCTATATTAGATATAGAAGATATTAAACTATGTATGCACAATGTTATGCTTTGCATGGACCTAGTTAGAATGTCAGAGCTGTTTGTACACACAGATATTTGATATGATGCATTTTTGAGTCCCTTGTTGGTCATCTATTCTCAGTTTTTTTTTCTCCCGCATATGGAAGTCAAACCAGATCTTAAAGGTGATCTATAGAACTTTGGTTCCTCCCAGTCAGTAGGTGGCGTTTTCATACTCAACCACTCTTGCTCCTATCGTCAGCAGCACTGGTTGCCATATTCACCGAATGTCAGCAGGGGAGAAGCCGTGATTATATAGTCTTCCGTGATGTAAAGCGATTAGTCTTACGTGGTAATGTATCAGATTCTTTCTTGTGTGCCATATGACGCCATTACACACTGCAACAATCACTGTGTAAAACATGTTTAGATTGCAAAAAGCCGACGGTAGTAAATGCTGACTAGAAAACGATCTGGCATCCCGTGCGCTCCACTTCTTATGACATCATGGCCTGATGCTGTTGGCTGAGAGACACTTGTTGTCGAAGGGGGGTGAGGCAACCAAAGGACAATATTTACTTTTTTAGGACCCATAAAAATATAAAAACATAATTTTTGGACAAAATATTTATTTTTCTCCAAAATGAACACTTTTATTCTACACCCTTTTAGACGTTCTGTGGGTGTATTATTGTTTAAAAAAATATTCCTTTTTTATGAAAAACTTCTATAGATCACCTTTAACCCTCAAACAATGCCTTTTAAGGTGTGTTAAATAAATCTTGAGAAGCTTAAACTGACCTTAGAAAACATGGCCATAATGGTAAACATTATCTGGTTTGTGAGTTTAAGATGTGGGTTTACAGTTTACAGCCAGCAACCTCCTACATTGTCAGGCCATACTTAACATCCTTTTGCACATACAGCATAAATTAACTACTTAAGGGGGAGTTAATGAGAAACTAACATGATTAGAGTTCTTGGGGATTACGGATTAAATTGAGTGTGTTTCTTTTGTTTCAGACAATGAAAAGGTGGTTGAGCTGCTTCATGCCATTAAAGAAAAGAGTGTAACCTTGGATACAATCAGACATTCACCACATCCGCTGTGTAAGAGCCCCCCAGCACAGACCTCTGGTAAGACACATGTATTTTTATTCTTTTTTAATGTATCCGAGTAGTAGCTGGGATGTGATGGAGGAAAGTAACAACACTTTCAACTGCATGGTTACAGCAGTACTAATGTTGATCTTGACCTCATCATGACTGACATATGTTCAAATAATTGCAGATCCAACATTTGCCCAGCCCTCCTCTGAATCAGAAGACCACCACAATGTTCGACCACATAGCCCCGCCTCACATTGCCCCGCATCCCCCAATGGCTATCCAAAATCCCTTGGGGACACATTAAGACCAAAGGCACCCCCTTCTCCAGCTGTCTACCCAGACAAGGCCCGGGGGCCCAGTGAGGGACCGATCTCAAAGAGGAGCTCCAGCCTGCTCAACAGCTTGCGGCCCCAACTCCCCCTGCAGGCTAAAGAGGGCCTTCACAGTGTCAATGGGCGAACAAAAGCCTGGGACAGCTTCACACCAGAGGAATTTGCTCAGCAGTTCCATGAATCAGTACTTCAGTCCACTCAGAAGGCCCTGCAGAAACATAAAGGTAATGGCCCTGAGGACACTAGCATAACCTAAATGTATTATTTTTTTTGCCTTTCATTGACTTTTTTTTTTATCTGAATCTTATTTGATTCGATGTTTTTCTTATGTGAGAGAGCTCTTTGACACATTTTTTGTTTTGTTTGTTGTTGTTGATAAGCCGCTTAGTTTTACAGACTTTAAGTCAAGATATCTTTCCAAAA
>JAPMNP010724745.1:2233-12526 GCA_029874935.1 Atherina boyeri
TTTTTTTTTTAGCTCTTTGTCCATTTAATTGGCTTTTGCCAGACTGGTCCCTAATGTGCTTGTGCTGATGCAGCATTGCAATTTCCCCACTGTGGGGCTAATAAAGGGTTTCTTATTATTATTGGTCATGCACTGTGGTTTTTCAGCTGTTTAAGAGAACTGGTTCAAATATGTTTGTTAGAGACAGTTAATTTAGACTTGTATCATTTCAGGTCATTACTTTGGCTAAATCTATTATACAGTGGTGACATCTCAAATACTTTAAATACTCCGAAATGTCAATGGCTTAATTTGACCAAATTTGCTAATTAAATTAGTGAACATTTATTACCCATTTAATTCTATTTCTGGTTAGTTTAATCATCTCTCTGCTGTTGCTGGGTCTACCTGTTCATTTTCTAGGAAAGTAAACTTTTTCAGGAAAGACAGTACTCTTAGACATTAGTATAATCTTTGGCAAAGTTTCTCTACTTCTACTAAATAAATGCTTTCAGTGCTGGAGGAGCTCAGCATTGAGACAAACCTCATTCATAATAATCTCACAATCCAGGAAAAAACAAATCAAGAGGAGGGATAAATGTTTCCCCAACAAGAATTCATATGCATGTTTAACTTCACAGCAAAAAGCCTAAAATAAGTGGAAGTGAGCCAAACACACTGTGCAGCTGAATTATCTACAAACAGGATTGGTCTTCATGAAGCAACTCCTCTGCCTATCCACGGAGACAAACAACAGACCCAACTGTGAAGGCACAATAAGCCATATTCATGGCACTCATGCTGTGGGGAGGGTTCAATCAGCTCAGCCTGCCAACAATTTAGCATTTTGGAGAGCAGTCTCGATTTCCTAAATTCCACTCTTATCCGAATTGTTTCAGCAGTTGTTTTTTTTTAAGAAATGTTTTTGTTTTGTCATTTTAGCATGCAGACAATGTGTTCACCAACCAGACTTATAATAATATGTATTCTAAAAGTCTCACTACCAAACCTAAAAAGAAATCTTTATTCAAATTAAAGTCATACAGCTTTAAATAGTGAGAGCTGCATTAAGTGGTGATACATGTCTAACTGTAAACAGTATCACCACAGACATACATACCACCATTGAAATCCAGTTTGGCCACCTGCAGAGCATAGGCCTCACACTCCTTCTTACTGAAGCTGAAAATGATGACCGGCTGGAAGTTCCTCTCCATGATCATTTTCACTATCTTGAAAACGCTGGACGGACCTTAGAGGAAAACATTAACATGCATTCTGAGATGAATTAATTATTCTAATAGACAGTACAAAATATTACCCTTATACACAGACCTTTAGTGCCTCCTTTTCGACCTCTTGGGTCCCACTTGCCACCTCCACTGCTGCCTCCAGAATCCCCTGCATCTCTCAGCACCTGCATGGCCGTGTTGAAATTGTCTTCTCTGAAGTCCCCCTGAGGACAAACACAAACAAATAAGGATATAGGTCCAATACTAACAAGACGACAACAACAAGTTAATATGTTAAACACTAATAAGCTAATAAAGAAATATGTGTGTATGCTTATATGACCTACATTGTGATGACTCCATGAGATGGATCAGAATTAAGAGTAAAAAAAAAAATCTATCTTGGCTAAATAAGACCATAAAAGTCAGATGACATAATTATCAGTGCAAGATTGAAGTTTGACTCCATGTCATTAATCAGTTCTAAAAAACTCTGATAAGTGCAGTTTACACGCGTCCTTACATTCTCATCAACCACGAGGTGGAGTCCATCGCCCCCTGCTGGAAAGATATAGTGTTGCAGTGGAGTGGGGCGGTAGTCTGTGTAGACCACATGACATGGCTGCAGGAATATTAAACCAGCACTTTAGCATTTTATCAATAGTTCTTGAACAGTACACTTTTGTAAACAGCTAGATAACTGATACCTTTTCACAAAAATAAGGACAGACAAAGTAACTAATCCCACCTGCTTATGCAAGTGGCAGATCCACTCGGCAAACTGTTTGGCATTGGGGATGGTCGCAGACAGGAAAACATAATGCACATTGTCAGGAAGGAGAATGATAGTCTCCTCCCAAACCACACCGCGCTCTGCAAAACACGAAAAGCAGCAGCTCACGTTATCAAAAGCAGGCCAAATACAAAGACATTTTCAATAGCTTATTGTTGCCCTGTGGTTTAGCTTTGCTCGACCCCAGATTTAAACCAACTTCTCCCACATCATTTGCAAATTTCACTGTCAAAAATATCAAATAGTCAGAAGACTGTACAATGCAAAACCCGAAGCACTGCTTTCAGTAATAGTATAAAAGCGTAAGTAGTCTTATTTAGATGCATTAATAATAATTAAATATCTAGAAAACATTAAACAGTACATCTAATAACAGGTCATTGGAACAGCACTGAAACAGAGGTAGGGATAAAAAGCCCAAATTAAGTTTGATGCTAAAAACAGCTGCTGAAGTGAGAAAGCCTCATTGTCTGGGGAAGTAACTGCGCCTTGACAGAAACTTAAATTTACATCAAATTGTTCTTCTGAAATCATATGCTCACTCTTTATACATTAGGAACATGCCATCATGGTTTCAGGTCAATTTATTTTCTCTTCAGTATGTACAGAAGCTGACTAGTTTATAAGTCCTCTGGTATGGCCTAGAACACTAAAATTGTGTATGACCTTAAAACATGGCTCTTGTGAAACTGAAGCGTTAAGTCTATGTACAGTACATGTAAAAGTTTGGTCATCCCACATCAGGAAAATCTTTTCTACATATTTTATACCCTATGGAAAGAGAAAAATTTCAGTAGTGAAATCATTTTTACTGGTCGAACAGAAATATTATGTGCATTTAAACAAAAATAGGCTTGTGCATAAATGTTGGCACCCCAAATAATTAATTCCATTAATATCTAGTAGAGCCTCCTTTTACTGCTACAACATCCTATAGATATACACTCTGACAAGTCCTGGAAAGTCTGCAGGTGGCATTTTGGCCCATTCCTCCATACAAAACGGCTCCAATTCAGTTAGGTTTCTTGGCTTGCATGCGGAGACAGCCCGCTTCAAATCAATCCATAAAATCTCAATTATATTAAGATTTGGGGGCTGGGGATGGCCATTCCAGAAAAACTGTACTTGTGCTTCAGTGTGAATTCCTTGGTGGATTTTGAACAGTGGTAGGATCATGGTCCTGCTGAAAAATCCAACCCCGGCATAGCCTGAACTTTGTGACAGTCTCTTGAACATTGCTGATACTAAGAGGAATTCAGATGGCCTTCACCTTTAACAAGGTTTCCAGTACCTGTGCTATCCACACAGCCCTATAACATGATGGACCTGCCACCAAATTTCACAGTAGGCAATAAGTTCTTGTCATGGACTTCAGTGTGTTTATGTCGCCATGCATACCTCACCCTGTTCTGACCAAATACTTCTATCCCAGTTTCATCTGACCACAGTATTTTTTTCCACAATGCTTCTGGCTTGTCCAGATGGGCTTTTGTATGCCTCACAGCAAATCTTCTTGTGACGAACACTTAAGAAAGGCTCTTTGCACATCACCCTTTCAATTAGCTTTTCCTTGTGCAAAGTACGTTGGATTGTGGAAAGATGAACAACTACACCATCAGCTGCCAGATGTTGTTGTAGTTCTCTGGAGTTGATCTGTGGCTTGTCTGTGACCATTCCAACAATCTTTCGCCTTTCCTGTATTGTTTTCAGCCTACCACATCTTTCCTTCATAAGGACTGTTCTCATGGCCTTCCATTTCTGACTGTGGAGACAGACAGTCCAAACCTTCCAGATCATTTTTTGTACCCATCTCCTAATTCATAACAGTGAATTATCTTAAATTTTAGGTCAGTGGAGAGTTGCTTAGAGGTGTCCATGTTGCCACTATCTAAGAAAGAACCAAGAACAAGCACAAGGCCAGCAATTACCCATGTTCAACCGTTTTCTTTTGATGATTGGTTCCACTTGTCTTTGTAAATGAAGATCTAATGAGCTAATAAAATAAATTTCATGCTGTCACTTGCCAGCAATTAACAGGTCTTGAAAGGACTGCAAATCAAAAGGGTAACATGACGGTAGTCATCAAAAACACCAACGTAACAAAAATAAACTGATTGTTACTTTGTCTCCATGTGACCCTTTCATGTAAGGAGTTGAAGCTGTTATATCAAACTATTGCCCCTTTTCCATTGCAACTGCACACAGCACGGTACAGCACGGCACACTTTGGACAACAGGACAGGTTGTGTTTCCATACAGTAGGTACTGTCGTTACCACCTGGAAGTGGGCAGAGTTGGTGTGGTCAACATGCCGTGAAGTCGTCACACCAGACGGGTATTTCTCCGCGACGATCGGCAAGCGCTTCTGCTCAGCTGTTCCTTTTAGAACATGTGCTGGGGATCATACAACCCCCTGTACTTTTCCAATTCTAAGATTAATTTTACTCCATCCATCTTGACTTGTCACCAACTGCTCTCTGCCTCTCTCTCACTACTTCCTTGTTTGTGTTTAACCCCCCAGTCAGCCCACTCTGTTCTGTATCTGTCTGTGTGTTGTGTTGTGTTGTGTTTGTATCTCTCTAGTCTGTTTAGATCAGTGACTGTAAGGTTTAAATGCACAAATATGATCGCATTTACTTTATTTTGAAAATTGACCTGATTGTCTCGTGTTTCTTTCACTTTATGGTGCGAGCCGGTGTGAACCAGGTGTGGGTGTATCCCATCCCATTGACATTTATCCCTGAGCTTCGTGGCGCGTATTTTCTCTGACCAATCAGTGGACAGCAGCCTGTCACGTTTCGTGCCAGTTCAGCTCGGTTAGAGCCACTTCTGAAAAGGGTGCAAAAAAATCGTAACGGGTCCCGGCTCTACCCACAGTGGAAACACAAAGAAAGCGTGCCGTGCCATGTGGAGCCGTTACGAAAATGTGCAGTGGAAAAGGGGCATATGTTCTTTTCAAAGCTGGCAGACAACACTAACGGTGATATAATACTCCAGTATACTGCTTAGCTTTGGGTAATACGGCAGACTGCATTTCAGAACAAGGACAGCACACACAACAATATACATTACATTAAGACTAAGCACAATATAGGGAAGCAACCAAACTTCAAAATGTCTTTCTTTATGTATTCACCTGCATCTCTCATGTAATGGATCTCATCAAAGACGACCCATGCCACTTCCCTCATGATCTCTGAACCCCGGTACAGCATGCTCCTCAGGATCTGGTGGAAAACAAGTTTGCCATGTCAGAGCAGCTGCAGCACATTTCCTAAAGATCGCCTTAAAGTAAATGTGGGATCTAAGATCTCCGCATATGAGCACTTCTTCCCACCTCTGTTGTCATGACAAGACAGGAAGCGGTGGGATTGATGGTGACATCACCAGTCATGAGTCCCACATCCTGGAACTCTTCGTACATCTCTCTGTACTTCTGGTTGGAGAGGGCTTTGATAGGGCTAGTGAAGATGACTCTCTGCTTGTCTCTTAGAGCCAGTGCAATGGCATATCTACAGAAGAGTAAATTAGTTCATATCTATTAGTATGAAATTAATGAAAAAAATAAAAAGGTAATATAACATTTCAATTGATCTAAATAATAACAGCAATTTCTCTCAGCCTGCGCTTTTGTTTTGTGCATGGGGCAGAATGAAGTTAATGTACGATTCAACTCTGAAGGTTTAAAAGGTGATTTATAGAGCTTTTTCATAAAAATGGATTTTTTTTTTTAAATTAGTACACCCACAGAACGTCTATGGGTGTAGAATAAGTGTTCATTTTGGAGAAAAATAATCATTTTGGAGAAAAATCACGTCATATTTTTTTACGGGCCCAAAAAACGCAAAATATTTTCCTTTGGTTGCCTCTACAGCAAGTGTCTCTAAGCCAAGAGCATCAGGTTGTTGATGTCATAAGAAGTGGAGCACACAGGATGCCAGATCGTTTGCTAATCCGTATTTACTCCCATCCGCTTATCATGATATAAACATTGTTTATACGGTGATTGTTGCAGTGCGTAATGGCGTCATATGGCTCAAAAGAAATAATTCGATACATTACCACGTAAGACTCATCGCTTGACATCACGGCAGATTATATAATCACGGCTTCTCGACCGCAGACATTCGGCGAACCTTGCAACCAGTGCAGCTGACGGTAGGAGCAAGAGCGGCTGAGAATGAAAACGCCGACTACTGACCGGGAAGAACGGAAGTTCTATAGATCACATTTCAGTACTTAAATTGAAAAATAGATAATAATAATTGCATACATTTGTGTTTTATTTAGCCAATTCTGAAACCCACAGAATGTCATGCTTGATAAAACCATGACAACACAAAGAAATGACGACACAGCCTCTAATGTGGATCATAAACGATACTAAATGTACCTGAGTAAATGTAACTACTTTGTTCCATCATTTGTGGAGGGCTACAGCATTGCTTAGTTAAAACGTGGTAAAAAATATCTTTATGAACACAATCAGCAGTCACAATAGTAAAAGTGATTCCTTTGACTGTATTGTTTTTACTTATACTCACTCAGCACAAACAGTTTTGCCAGCAGAGGTGTGTGCAGAGACGAGTACTGACTGGTTGTTGTCAATACATAAAATGGCCTCTCGCTGGAAAGGGTCAAGTACAAAAGGATACTCCTGCAAAACAAGTCATATGTGTTGAAACCTCTATATTAACAGTCAATGATTGAAACAAAAGAGAAATAAACATGTAATTTTAATCTGTTTTTTATTCAAACTCACTAGTGCAATTTCCAACACAATCTAAATAATGTTCCTATGAAACAATACACTATTCCTCATTACAGGCGTGATCAGATGTCCATACTGTATTCAAGAAACTGTGCAAAGAGTCTTTTCATTTGAAAACATTGTTTAGATAACTAGCAACCCTTCAGGTTGTGTTATTGTGAAAAAAATGTTGTCAAGAAATTAAAAAATGTATTAGTTTCAAAATAAATTTCAGTTTAGGAAGATTAACTAACTATATCCACAAAAAGGATCAAATCATCAGTTATACCTTGGCTGCTTTCCCCACTCTTGGTTTCAATGGTTTATGTTCTTCATCGGCAGGCATAGCAACCTGTTGAGGTAAGATTTAATTTGTATTTATGCAAGTTTTAGGATTTCAAACCTTGGAAAATCAGACAGGTAAGAAATATTTTAAAATAAAAAAAATTGGGGCAGAAAAAAATCAAGTCTGTTTAACTGACCTCATGTGAGCATCCTTCCACAGTTTCCACTTGCTCCACCTTTACCTGGGGCATAAATTCTGCAAGACTAAAAAAAAAAAAGAAAAAAAAAAGGAAAATGCAAACTGAAAAAACAATCAAATACATGTCAACCTTCAAGAGGTTAAACAATAAAGAATTGATATATTTACGCTGTGTTCCATTTGAACTCCAAAGTTTCAACTAATGCCGGGCGTACACCAAAGGATTTTCCCAGTCTCAGACTAAAGACTGGCAGTCTTTAGGAATCTTACTGGAGTCTCGGCGCGCTTCCGCCGTCTTGATCGCTAAATGTAAGGTGATAATCTGCAGTCGGCGACCCAATTTATACCGGTCTTTCTCTCGTCTTTCATATAAAACATGTTTGATATTATCACAAGTCGTAGCGTAGTCGCAGTGACGTAAAACCACAACAACCAATAAATTTGTTTTAATTTTTAAACAGGTCATTGGTCATAACTGAACTTGTCAACTGACGTTCAGCCGAACAATCAGCTTGTTCATTTACTGTAGATAAAAGATTAAATAGATAGATAAAATAAGATGTTTAATATTTTGGAGAAATATTTCAGGGATAATTAGCGAAAATGTTTAAATGAGGAATGCTGTAAGTGTTGTCTTGTTTTAATTTAGTTTGCAAATTACACTCTGGTGGGCATGATGGGAGGAATCTGGCAGGAATAAAAAGCCAAAATAATTTAGTTGCAGTCTGGTAAATAGTGACCCTACAAGATTCAGTGTTTTTTAAATTCTTTAGTCTGAGATGAGTCTAGGACTAAAAACTATCTTTATATGTGAGCTGATAATCTTTTAGAGTCTTTTCTAAATCTTCATATACACACACACACACACACACTCTCACTCACTCACAAGTTGTTTATTTTGTTAAACTATTCATCTGAATGAATGGCAGTGCTTTTTGCCATAAATCCAACAGATGTTCTCTCCTGCAAGTTGCACAGCTCTGTTGTACCCACATTGATAATATGATGTTAGCCTTTGTAACTACACCCCATGGTATTACTGACATACAATAATGTAATACGTGGGACAGGCCTCTTTTGACTAAATCTATCAAATAAATATATTCCCAGGATTTTCATTTGAAAGGGTGCGAAGGAGAAGAGTAAAGTCAATTAAAATGACTATTAATTGAGAATGACTCTGTTGAATTACAAAAAAAACAACTAAAGAAGTATAACGGACCAATCACGAGTTTCTTGTATTATGTACTGGTTTGATACAAAGAATGTGAAACGGATCTTACTTTATGTCATTAGCTAAAACTGTCTCATGTCGAGCTTTCTTCTCAATCACCACCTCCTCCCCGCCATCAATGTCTGCCTCCCTTTTGACCCCAGCAGAAGGACCGGGATCCTTGTCAATGCCGATTTTACTTGCGGCTTTCCTGGAAAACAGATAAAGATGTCGTTGGTTAAGCCATCTCCATGAAGAACCTATAATTTAAACTTTCAAAATCACCGGAAAATATGTTACATTATTATTACAATACAAGCAAGCTTAAAATTGGCTATTATCTTCGCACATTAACAAACTTTAAATTCAGTTTTAATTTAGCCGGGGTTTAGCTAGCTAGTTTAGACTTATTGCATGCGCGAACACGCTTGGTGCTACGTTCACCGTTTCTAGAGAAGAAAACCTGATCATTTCACATACGAGACTTTGTTTCAAGAAATTAACTTACGTTGTTTCTGTAGCAACAGTTGTGGGATTTTTCTTGCCATTAGAATTTTGCTGTTCATCGTCAAACACGCTGAACAACCCATCTCCAAAAGGATCTGCCATGTTTCTCGAGAATAAATTTCCCACAATACAACACGGGACAGCAGACGAAGGAAATGACGTAATATTCTAACCAATGGAAACGAGGCTCATGTAGTCAGATTGACACGTTTCCGGTTAGAAAATATAAAGACACATGCAAGTTTTATATTTGCTCAGTTTTCTCTTGAGTAAGACTCATAAACGTCTTTTTACAGGAGAATACGGTTAGTTCTTCTCCCTTATTTGGTCATCCCTAAATTGAAGCTTTTTGTTTTCAGGAATTATGGTGAGTAAATATTTCTTTTTTATTCACTGTATTTGTCTTGAGTTATCAAGCTTTAGCTTTTAATTTGGAAATTAAAAAGGTGACAGGTGGTTAAACTAATTTATTCCTCACAATAAACTAACAGATGTAACAAACGGAACATTTTTAGCGGTCGATTAAGTTGTGTTCAAGAGGTTCTTGGTATTTTTTGCTGTAACTTGACAGGTTAGTTGCAAGTTGTTCTGTGGTGTGATTCAGGTGTCGTGGATATTGACTCAGTAGGCGAGAGTGGATGTCCATCAAGCATTTCCGTATAAAAGTACCGTTTTGGAAGGGGCCGAGAGGGCAGTTATGAAACTAAAGTCACAATCTGTAAAAAGATTGCCTCTTCAACTTAGTGGTCGTGTCATGCGTGTTCAGTCAGTTCTTATTGATCTTTCATTTAATGTGGCGAAACTACAGTTGCGTGTGCTTAGCTCCATCGTTTAACTTTGATAAATTTTTATTCGGTGTTCCTTTCACAGTGCACCAAATGCAAACTTTTGGTGTATTTAAAGGGTTTTCATTTCAGAAGTTCTTGTGACAAATCAGGTGACTGTAGTCATGCCTCCGTAGATCACAATGGATCCTTTTTCTGTTACTGAAGAGCAGTGATCAACATGTGACTACTTCTTCAGGCAGTAGTTAATGATAGATTACTGGGAAGACAGACTTTGTTAATAGCAAAAAAGTGCAGACGAAGTTGTGTTCTTTTCCCCCACCTTGCAGCGTGAGTGTATCTCAGTGCACGTTGGTCAGGCTGGTGTCCAGATTGGCAATACCTGCTGGGAGCTTTACTGCCTGGAACATGGGATCCAGCCGAACGGAAAGATGCCTTCTGACAAGACCATTGGAAGCGGAGACGATTCTTTCAACACCTTCTTCAGTGAGACTGGAGCTGGAAAGCATGTCCCCAGAGCAGTTTTTGTGGACTTGGAGCCCACTGTCAT
>JAPMNP010724747.1:0-13946 GCA_029874935.1 Atherina boyeri
ATATATAGACATTCAAATTAATATATTACAAGTCATTTGTTTTCTGCACCATTCCTTAAATGGTTTTCTTAGTACTGAAAACATCAAATTATAATATCTTGGTAGCATTTATTTTTCTAATTATACAAATATTCTTTTTGACACTGACATTTCTGGGAAATTTTGGAGGACCCTTTTAGTTAAATGACTGAATGAATGAATGAAAATTAACTTCTGCTCTTGGGCCGAATTTGCTGGGACAGCTAAAAGCCCCGGATGAATGATCAATAATTAATTTTGAATTATTTAATTAGACCTGTGATTCTATTTAAAAGTTCTAATAATTGCAATGGGTTGAAATATCTAAAATGTTGGTTCTGCTCGACAGTAGGGGGCGCTATTTAATAGTTTTAAAGTGAATAGTGGCAAGCGGAGTAATTTAGCGGAGCTCATGTTCCGCTCTATAAAAAAGTGGACCTGTTAGATGTAACAATCGTCTGTACATATTTGACATTTTCTGTGATATTTGTTAAGATAAAATTTGACTAAATACATCTTGAGATATAAAATGGAAAAGAACGTTGTCGGCAGGATTCGAACCTGCGCGGGGAGACCCCAATGGATTTCTAGTCCATCGCCTTAACCACTCGGCCACGACAACACACATATATAGAGGTTATGACGTCACAATTTGAACCCTATATTAGGAGCGAGAAGAGGTGAGCGTCTGAGCGATGTCAGTTGGATGCATAGAGCTGACTGTGATGGCATGGAGTGAAAACTGTTACACATTTTCAAATAGGCCCATAAATTCCCCTCGGGGTATTATTGTCTTAAATAGTACAATTAATTAAAACTTAAGGTTTTAGTTGTAATTAAACTTTGAGTACTTGCCTGAATTAAAATCAGCTCATCATAGTATTTCTATCTCTTGAAATATTCCATACTGCCACGTATACGTAGTTAATAAGCCACATTATAGCTAATACAATTGTTTTCATTTAAATATATGATATATATGTAAATATATATTAGTGTCAGTAATAACCGTCCGACCTAAAAGAAAGCTAAATGGCAAATATTAGCCGTTAGAAGGCGGTTTCTGACATTATACTAACCCAAACTTAAATTTGAATTATTTTCTAAACAAAACTTGCAGCTGTGTGACTTAAACGTAACCATATTGTAGAGAAATTATTATTTCAATCATTGTTGCCACCGAGCTGGAAGCAGAGTCACCACGTGACTCCTGTATGAGGGCCTGCTGTTTGTTCAGCCAGAGAGGCAGAGAAGAAAAATGGCGGCTCAAGGCGAACCTGAACGGGACGCCGGGCTAACGTTTTGAGCTTTTACGCCCGAAGAGACCAAGGGGCTTCATTGGGTTATTGCACCGTTTGAATCTTTGCCGGTTCAACTTAGTGGCGGTACGGTTTTGGTTGGGATTCGTGTATGCCAAATACATGCAAAAATCGGGACTGTAAAATAATAGATTTCGCCTATCATGAGAGGGAAAAGGGGCAGGCCGCCCAAACCGCTACAAACCGAGGAGCAATCCCCAGCTACGACCAGGGGCTTGCGACCCAGGAGGAATCTGAAGCCCAGGTTTAGAGACAGTGGGGATGAGGATGGCGATAGCCCCATAAGGGAGACCCCCAAGTCCACCAGAAAGAGGAAAGGGGGATCTGTAACGTCAACACGGGGCAGGGGACGAGGCAGAGGTGGCGGTGGTGGCAGAGGAGGCAGAGGTGGTCGTGGAGGAAAGCGATCTGCTGCCTCCAAAACAGTGGTCTACGATGACCACGAGAGCGATGAAGACGATGATGCAGTGAGTCTAAGGTCTGAAGAGGATGAGTTTGTTGAGGAGGAACCACAGTCTGAAGAGGATGAGGGCCTCAAAGAGGATTCTGATTGCCTTGAAGATGATGTGCTGGACGAGGAAGAGGATGTTGCCAGCTACTGCACGGAGAGTAGCTTTCGGAGTCAGAGCACACACGCCAGCACTCCGGGTAAATAAACACTGTGATGACTGATCAATGCCCGAGCATGCACCACAAGGTGGTTAGAAAATGCATACAATATATAAATGCTTCTGATTATTGCAGGAAGCAGTAAGGTTATTGTTCAAAATGGAGAATGCACATTGTATGATAACAGGCCTCAGTCCGCTGAAAGCCACTGCAGGTGGATTGAAGCAGTAGCTGCATCACTGTCCCTATTCATTGCTATTACTGTATGTCCTCAAATTAGCCCCACATATTGATAAAAAAAAAAACACCTGTTAGTCTTTATTGCGAGCTATCACAGTTGTATCTAAAGCAGTAACTTAGCTTCTAGCGTGCTAATGTTAGCAATCAGACTTAGCATCATGCTGCCCATAATGTTAACTTTATTTTTATGGATAATTTTAATTTTGTTAATTCATTACTGTCTTCAGCATTTACGGGCTCTTGGGGAAATAATAAACTGTAGTTATTTAAATATAACGTAATTATAAAAACAGAGCGAAAGAGCTGGGCTAACTAACTTAGCTTGGCTAACATGGCTGTCATTTTTACAAGTTTATCGGCTCTTTGCTCTGTCAACACGGTAGCTTATAAAGTAAAAAACCCTCTTAATAACTCCAGTTAGTGGATTTGTTGTGTAGAAGTGGTTATATTGGGAAGACTGAACAATATTAATGTGGATAGCCTCCTTGACAGCCAATGTTTTCCTGTGTGCAGGAGGATGGGGCTGCCTCATTTAGCCAATAATGACCCTAGCCATGTGAGGAGCAGGTTCATTCAAAGTAACACATGTAGATGTTTGTTTTTGGAAACTGCAAAAGTTACCCAGTTTGCATTTTGCTACGGTGTTGTATTTGCTCTTTTGACATGAATCATTGACTATTGTAAAAATTACAAAAATAATTTAACACATTTCAACCTTTTTGTTTTGAAGACTTGGGTGAACAATAGATACTTAATCCTCTATATATTGGTACAAGATCAGTATTATAATCATGTTTGCACTGAAGTTAATACATATTTTTATTTGTTTATGTTTTAATATCCCTTAGGGAAGAAAAAAGCGCGGGCACCCAGACCTCGCACCCCCATTCTTGAAAACAAGGCGATTCCATCTCTTGAGCTTCCGGACACCTCTGAGGATCTCATGGTGCCTAACGAGGAGCTGCTTAACGCCACCTCCATCTATGAGGTGCTACGGAACTTTTGCACGGTGCTGCGTCTCTCCCCTTTCCGCTTTGAGGATTTCTGCGCAGCGCTGGTTGGCCAGGAGCAGTGCACATTAATAGCAGAAACCCATATTTCCCTGCTGAAGGCCATCTTACGCGAGGAGGACTCCTCTAACACTACCTTTGGCCCTGCTGACCTTAAGGACAGCGTCAACTCTACTCTGTACTTCATAGATGGCATGACCTGGCCTGAGGTGTTGCGGGCTTACTGCGAGAGTGACCGGGAGTACCATCATGTTTTACCATACCTGGAGATGGACGAATATCCCTACGGTCCTCTTGAAAGTAAGATCAAGGTGCTACAGTTTTTGGTGGACCAGTTCCTCACCACTAACATTGCCCGTGAGGAACTCCTGTCTGATGGGAGCATGCTGTATGACGACCACTGCCGCGTGTGTCACCGCCTGGGCGACCTCCTGTGCTGCGAGACTTGCTCAGCGGTCTACCACCTGGAGTGCGTAAAACCGCCGTTGCAGGAGGTTCCAGAGGAAGAGTGGCAGTGTGAGATTTGCGTGGCGCACAAAGTGCCAGGGGTCACAGACTGCGTGACCGAGGCACAGAAAAGCAGGCCCTACATTCGTCAGGAGCCCATCGGATACGATCGCCACCAGAGGAAATATTGGTTCCTTGTTCGAAAGATTATCGTGTAAGTTAGGACCCTCACTGCCCTTGTTCATTAGAATTACCCCAAAATGTCCCATTGTCCTTGGGTAGTTTGGAGTTGAGCAAATTAAGTTGGACAAGCTTAACCCCCCCCCCGTGGGAAAAGGCATAAGATCTGAGGTGCTGAGTTTAGCCTAATATGACCCAATGACCTGATTCATTATTCATAAAGCGTTGTGAAACACCCAAAACATATTAGATTTTATCGCTGTGAAACCTCATGTAGGCTCCATAAACAGGCCGTAAAGTTGGTCCGTTGGAAAATAGAATCGATGCAAACGTAATTGCTGCAAGTTGAATTAGATTCCCCTAAAAAAAATGCTTTCACAAATACCACATTCATTTCTGGGCTCTATGTTCTTCTGCAGCCTGAAATGTAAAACAGCTGGAAAGTGAAACTGCAAGTCATCAGGACAATATCCTGGCAAGCAGAATGCAACAAGCTTCCATGCACTGAGTCATTTGTTTGTCTCAAGATTACAGAAGAGATCTGCAGCACAGGCTCTTTATCTTCATTGGCAGTTGTGTTTTTCCTGAATGTCTCTCCATCCCCCAAATTATATTGCGTTCCTGCAGAGTCTTTTCACACAAAGTATCCAACAGAACCTTTTATCATCTTTCTGTTATTGTGATATTTGAGTTCAACAGTCTTGAATAAAGGAAATGATGAGAACTAAACAAGCCAAGTTAATGAACTAGATCTGTAAATTGATATCATGCTTTGATCAAAAATCTTTTTTAGTGATTGTATCTTGTAGTGAAGCTGTAGAGGAATTACTGTTTGCTCGGTCTTATTTACCATCTATGAACCTGTCCTGTTCTCTGCCCGCAGGGAGGAAGATGGGGAGCATGAGAAGAAGAAGATCTGGTACTACAGCACTAAGGCACAGCTGGAGGAGCTCATCGAGTGCCTGGATAAGGAATACTGGGAAACGGACCTCTGCGCCACCCTGGAGGAAATGAAGGAGGAAGTGCAAGCTCACATGGACATCACAGAGGAGCTTACCAACAAAGCTCGTGGAAACAGTAAAGCCTACCTCACTGCTGTCAATGGTACAGGTTTTACATGTTGTTATAACTCAGAATGATGTAGATTACACTTAAAGGACAAGTTCGGTATTTTACATTTAAAGCCATGTTTTCAGATTTTTTTTTATGATGAAATTTAATGATTTTGTTGGAAATTTGGACACATCCTGCTGGCCTGAGCTTTTTCGGTTTCTGTGGTAGCACCCCCCTTCCACAATGGCTGTATAGGTGCACTGGAACAATCCTTCCTAAAACGCATTAAACTTTTATTAACAAAGATGTGAAACTCACCGAGTGGTCAGGGGTGTTCACTGATATGTTCACGCAAAAATCGCTGCAATAGATGCTTTCCAACAGGTGTTTTACCATTCGTTGTAAAACTGTGGACCTATTTTTCCAAACGCCTCACACCCGTACATTCTTCCGCTGATAGATTATATAATAGAATAGAATTGCCGCGGACTAATACCGTGCCATCACAGTACCACAGACACCGTAAAAGCTTGTTCCAGCAGCATGTGTCCAAATTTCAATCAAAATCATTCGATTACATCATAAACAATCTGAAAACAGGGCTTTAACTGTAAAATACAGAGTTTGTCCTTTAAGTTAAATAATCTTAATCTGGTGAACAGTTTGATGTGCTGCTGATCATGCTAGCGTCACAGAACACGTCGACAGATGCTTGGAAGTATCCTCCTTAAGCATCAGAGAACATTGTTCATTTATTCTGAGGCAGCGCTTTGTGTTGGTGTCAGCTTAGTGTGGCTTTTTCTTCCCGCCTTATGTTCACTCACACAACAAGCTGCCTCAACCCTCCTCCAGGGAGTCGGTGGTTAGTGACTAACATACTTGAAGACAGTTTCCGTTTGTGTTCGTCAGGTTGCCATATCTGTGTTTTCGTACCAGACTTCCCTTGAATGACACCAAACTGCCTGATTTCACTTCTCAAGCAGATGGCAAGGTGTTGCGTTGTACTGCAGATGTGCTTCTAGTTTGTTTTTTTTCAGAAGCTGGAGGTTTGAATAGTGCGCTTCAGTCTGAAATGTAAGACATTATCTTTTAGGAAAGTGATTGCAGTTAAAGAAGATTTATGGCGGTGCTGGTATATTTTTTTCTTTGTTAAAAGTCTGATGCTGCTACATGGTGCTCCTTGAACTTTGCTTATCTTTATAAAACTGGCTGCGATACAGTTGTTTTCTAGTGATCTCAGAACAGACCATATGTAAAGATCCCATATATGTTTCAGCTACTTATGTTACCCTTTATTGTGTGATTGAATCTAATTAATTAATCAGCAGTCACCTGAAACTAAAAAACATTATGGTGGCATCCTGTTATCGAAACACCTATTTTATAAAGTTTTTGTCATGTTTTGAGCATTATTAGTCACATTTTTAAAAAAATATTAGCAAAACTTTTTCTTAAAAGTTGAGATTCTCATTTTAAAGATCTGATTTTTGACCATAAACTAAAAATTCTGGATTGATGCTCAGATTAAAAATGAACATTTTAAGATCACACTTTTGACTTTCATTAATTCTGATGTTACATTCACTATTAAATATCTTACAGACAGATATGTTAACAAAGATTATGATTATGAAGAACAAGTGACTTGCAGCCCTGAATCTTTAATTATATTTACTTAATTTAACCTCACAATAGTTAAAAATCCTACATTGTGTAAATCAATAAAATCTATAAGTCCCTTTACTGCGATTTTTCCTCTGAATCAAGCAAAATTAGAAATTAAGCCGCCTGTAATAAACATTTTACGACTCTTCTCTGCCTTTGATATCATCTATTGTGTGACATGGAGGCTGTTGTGGAAGTTTGTTTACTTTATCTCACATTCCCTACATTGCAGCCCAGACAGTTGTGGTCTGTTTGCTGTCAATCAAACACAGAGACAGCGTTGCCCCTCTGATTGGCTGAGACATTTTCTTCCCCTAACATTGTTTTGCTTCTTGAAACACTAAACCAGTAACAATTCATTATAAACATATTTGTTTAGTGAGGGGTGTTCCATATTCATGTAATATATGTTTTTAACTTAACCTGGCATTTTGATTCATTTGTTTACACATTAGTTGTTTGCGTTTCCTTTCATCAGACTATCAAAGTGTGACAGATATGCTGAAAGCTGCTTTTTATTTTTGTTCGTAGATGTAACTTCGGAGCGTTTAAAAATCAAATGGGAAGCGAAGAGGCGAGCAGAAGGGGCAAAGGATGGAGCAGAGGGTCCGTCTGAGGACAATGCCACGCCTTCGTCGCAGCTCACCAAGGCAGAGGACGCTGCTTCGATGGAAGACGGAAGTTCCCAAGGTAAAAATTATGGCGCTGTTTGAATTGTTGTAAATGCAGCTTTCACATATATGGATGCAGAACGTATAAGGATGTTTCTGCATCAGTTGCAAGACAAAAATGTTCTTCAGCGCAAGTTGCAGTGATTACAAAAGAAACAACAGACAAGAAGATCCTGACTCTGCCGGTGATGTTCACCCTTTATTACCACAGCAGCTACTGTTGGGCCTGCTGCAGAGGAGGGATGCGCATCAGATAACCCCGACTCTGCCGCCCAGGACGCAACTGGACCTAAGTCAGTATCACTTGAATCAAAAAACGAAACGCAAGCTGCTCCGTCTGGGAGCCCAGAGAGCGGAGAGTCTCCTCCAGGGGCAAAGCAGGGAAGCACAGGTACTTGTGAGTGAATGACTGCCTCCTGTTGCGCCTGCGGTCCATCTTTCATCCTCCACTTCATACGCTGTGCATCATTCTAGTTCATCCGTCTCTATGTATGCTACTAATCACGTCATTATTTATTTTTTTGTGCAGCCTTCAGTGCAAATAATGTTGCCAAATTCCTCAGAAGCTCTTGCTCATCTGCAATGTACATTTTCAGCTTTCCTTTGGGTTGCTGATTGGGATTCGAAACTAACTAGTAAACAATTATTTAAGTTTTTAATTGTGATTAACCGCATGATTTTCTGCAATTAATCATTAATGAATTGCATTGTTGCGTGTAAAATTCAATAATGAATGCAAAAGTAGCATATTGCACACTTATGTATGCTATATGAACCACAGTTTTGGTTTTCAAACACTTAAATAAGCTACTTTATAACCGCAGTGATCCCTTTTACATGGTAGCAATTAAAAGATATCTTGTAAAAGCTGTCTCACCTTAAAAATTAATTTTATGATTAATAAAATCAAATATTTATGTGTAAGAAGGATTAACATTTTAGGATTTATTTATTAAAAGTTAGGAAATCAGCAGGGGGAGCAATGTTTCATTTTCAGCCATCAGGTGTGTTCCCCTGCCAGAAAGGCCGGATGGAAGGAAGTGATGTTTCAAGAAAAAAAATAAAGATAATGACCTCAGATATTCAATTAATCTAAAATTCTACATTTTCTCTGAACATTCCTGTAGTGCCTATGGCCTTTACCCACTCAGCTGGGTGAGGGAAGAATTCTGTTTATAACACGCTTCAAAATCCTCATGACGTTATGATATGCGATGATGCCGGGTCACATTTCTGAGTTAAAAAAATAAATGTACAAATAACAAAGAAAGTGAGAGCAGTAAAAACGGTGTCATTCTCCTGTGAACAAGCTAATTAATGCCCCGCATCACCTGTGGCTGTGATTTGATACCCCTGGTGTGCTTCTATACTAGGGATGGGACGATACGATGCACCTCGATATGCCAGGGTCACGAAACGACATGTCACGATACGATATCAAAAAAGAAAAAGAAAGATATTACTGCTTAATTACAACTTATTTATTTTTGTTTCAGTTACTTTGAAAAGCTAGCATATCTAAATCAAAATTTAAACTTTAAAAATTTATAAATTTAAAAATTTTCATTTTTATTTTATTGTTTATTTTTGTATTTTTTTCTAGTCTTTATTTTGCGATCCATTTTTTCTAATTCGATGAGTTTCATCACGTTTTGTATCGTGATATTTTTCCAAACAATATTTCGTCTCATCCCTAGTCTATACGTGATGATACAAAGCCTTGTTCATCAGTACGTCGGGGATGAGTTTTCAGCGGGTGCATACTTCTCTCCCCGTGTGGACATCAGAGATTCGGCGGAGTTGTTTGGAGTCGACAGACATCTTTCATGCCATTGCTGCAGCAGACCATCCACAGATGCTCTCAGTGGCTGAAACAAGTGATGGCAGCCATCCCAGTCCAGTTCCCCCTCCTGGTTTATCTGAAGATTTAGAACCAGTGAGCAAGCGACTAGCATTAGCCCAACTTCTCACGCATGTTTGACCCTCTGTCCAGCTTATTCTGCTTTTGTAAAGAACGGTGGTGCAGGGAAACGGTTATCTTTACAAAAACAACAGATCACGATTATCTCTCTTTCCCTGCAAACTGATGTCTTGATATCACCATTGTAGTTTTAAAACCTTGTATTTTTCTGGAAAGTCGATGGCTATGCTGGCTGGATTTTTAGACATAGCAGTCTTATCGTGTATCTGGTTGTTTGGTTAGTCTCTCTGCCAATTGTTATGGTTTATATTCCCTCTCAGACGCATCTCATCTGATTTCCCTCAGCCTTCTTGTTCAGGGTGGCCTGTAAAAGGAGACATTAGTGTCTCTTTGCTCATGTTCCTGGACATAAAACACTCATCTGTGGCTGTTAAACACTCATTCTTTTTCTGACCAGCTCAAGCCTTTAAACTGCCTAATAATGTTATAGCTGTCTTAAAGGACAAGTTCGGTATTTTACACTTAAAGCCCTGTTTTCAGATTGTTTATGATGAAATCGAACGATTTTGATTGAAATTTGGACACATGCTGCTGGAATGAGCTTTTACGGTTTCTGTGGTAGCGGAAGAATGTACAGGTGTGATGTGTTTGGAAAAATATGTCCACAGTTTTACAACGAATGGTAAAACACCTGTTGGGAAAGCTTGTTTTGCAGCGATTTTTGTGTGAACATATCAGTGAACACTCCTGACCACTCGGTGAGTTTCACGTCTTTTTAAACGAAAGTTTAATGCGTTTTAGGAAAGATTGTTCCAGTGCACCTATACAGCCATTGTGGAGGGGGGTGGTGCTTCTAGAGAAACCGAAAAAGCTCGTTCCAGCAGCATGTGTCCAAATTTCAATCAAAATCATTCAATTTCATCATAAACAATCTGAAAACAGGGCTTTAAGTGTAAAATACCGAACTTGTCCTTTAATTACACTGTTCTCTTCCTGCCAGAGTGGCGCTTCATTTGCTTTAATAAACATCTTCTTTCTTAAAGCATATTTTCCTTCTCCCCATCAGTCTCTCCAGAGGCGTTGCGGGCTATTTTCTGCCTTGCATTTTTCCCCTGCCTATATCAGGATTGGTTGAAAAACCTTCCTTTCACTCCATCCGCTGTGCTTCATATTGTCTCCTGTACTCACGGTCCTGAAAAGGCCGTTTTTCTGGCACCGTGGTAGATGGCGTCCCTGGCAGCAGCTACCACGCCACGTCTGTCACAAGCGGCTCCTTATTCTCATTCCACTTTCTAGTTGTTTGGTCGGGTTCCTGTTACTCAAACAAAGGGCTCTCTGCCTGGAAGCCCCCACCTGCTACCCCGTCAACAAAGAGCTGCAAATGTATGCAGGACTCTCTGTTGTCACAACTCAAAAGGCAGACCTCGGCTCTTAAATCTGCTGTGAAGCAGGTGTACAGTTAGTGTGGGTTTTCCTGTCCAGGGTCAGTCTGGCTTTATGCGCCTAGCTGGACTGATGACGCACTGACTCACCCACTAGATGTTATTTTCATTTCTTTTTCCATTTGTTGCCAGATTCCTTTTGTTTACACGCAGTTGCATAAAGCTTATTGCTTCCAATAACTTTCACACACTAGTATCTCCTTAATGTTTGATTTGACTTTTCTTGTTTTTTCACTGAATTCAGTCTTGCTTTCTACATTTTTCCAGATGAGGGCCAGAAATCCGAGTCCAGCATCGAAGTTGCACGCCGTGATGACGCCAAGACACCGCTCCAAGATGAATCGCAGCAGAAGTCATTTCAACCAACAGCAGCAGCAAGCGACGCCAGCCAAGTTTCTGGATCTGGGATTCTTAAGAAACCGGAGCTGCCTGACCTGGCTGACAGGTCCTCCCAGTCCTCTTTTACCAGCCAGGACGGGACAGGTAAGAGCTCGTACGACCAGCCAGATCTCAGAAAGTCCATTTTTAGGGATGAATTGTCTTAGTTTAGCGTTGACGGTATTGTCTGCTTTCTGATTGGCAGATGAGTATAACGACAGGATACAAACTGACAAAACTGGAGGGCAGGAATCGAAAAACCAAATGTCCAGAAACAGCAAAGAGGTGAGGTTTGTCTGTGGTTTTTGAACCCCCCCCTAAAATAAAGTCCTTTTTTACTACATTGTGTTCATGATCTTTATATTTACTTAATCACATTTCTGGTGTGAAGAAGTCTATCAAAAACATTTCCCCTCTTTCGTTTCAGTCATCTCCTCTATGTTTGGATGGCAATGCTTCCCGGCTCAGCTTCTTGAAAAGGGACCTGACGGTAAATTTAAACAACTTGTTCAAACTGGGTCAGGAGGGCAAATACAGGGTCTACCATAACCAGTACAGCACCAACGTCCTGGCGCTCAACAAGCATCAGCACAGGGAGGACCACGACAAGAGGCGCCACCTCTCCCACAAGTTCAGCCTCACCACCGCGGCCGAGTTCAAATGGAACGGCTCCATCTACGGTTCCCGGAGCCTGACCGTCTCCACACTGCGCCTCACCATCATCCAGCTGGAAACGAACGTCCCCGGACCGTTCATGCATCCCAACTGGGCCTCACACAGGTACAGCTCATCTCAGGATCATGTGATCATCAGGGCAAATTTATTGGATGTTATTTTTTTTTAATCTTTGTTTTTTCACTTTTATGACTTTATTTGAATGACAAAATGGCAAATTATGTGAGCAAGATGCAAGACATTGTCTGAGTATTTTCATATGTTAGATTCAAGTTCAGAGAGTTGATACTGGAGATGCACTGAGATCATTCCTGGGTATTTGTTCCATACTATATGTAGGATACAAACACATGCGCGCACTCGTATTCTGTATTCATAAGTGTTCTGATGCTACAACACCCGATACCAATGTGAGAAAACCAGGGCTGTCAAAGTGACCGTGTTAATGCAAAGAGAATCTGTGGAACTAACACGGGACATTTTTAACTAAAGAACAAAGGTATTACTTTGCCACATTTGGCATTATCTCATTGAGAGAAGCTTGTTATGACGTGCCTTGTGACAGCAGTGAACCGAATCCACCAAAAAACATTTTTTATCCTCCTTATTCAAGAAGATTCTGATATTTTTCAAGTCTTACATTTAAAGTTTTGTCATTGGTTGTCCAGAAACAATTTTTTTTTACAGGTGCCATTTCCAAAATACGACTGTGACATAATCTCGGCGAGAGAAGCTTGTTTTGGGGCATGTAGGTGCTTTGTCACATCTGTGAACATAATCCACTAAAATCCACTTTATCCCCCTTATTACTTAATATTCTGACAGTTTTAAAGTCTTACATTTAGAGCAGTGGTTCCTGCCCTTTTATCCCTGAGGACCCCCTTTATGAAACTAACAAAAAGCTGTTGACCCCCCCAAACTCCCCCCACACCTACCCACCCGTCTCATGTTGAAGCTATGCTTGGTTTTATGCTTTCATCAGCTGCTTCTCACCATAAATTATGCATTCTGGTTGACTCCTTGCCTTTAATAAAAACCAAAGTTAAGGTGATTATCAACATATATAGCCTTACTTTTTTTTCTTTTCAATATAAGGACTAATGATCTGCACTGTGGCCTTTCTCAGACATGTTTCGTTAATGGAATGGTGCAATGTTAGTATTTTCTGGCTCCCAAAGTATAAGTTTGATGTAAATGAAATACCCAAATAATTGAAAAAATTAAGCGAATACTCTTCAACTCGTCTCTGTGGGGACATGACCTTGTTTTAAATCACACTGGCTCTGAACAGTCAAAGCCTCGGGGTACCTAGGTTGGGAACCACTGCTTTAGAGTGGCTGCAGGATGACCCATTTGATATATCTCACAATTAACCGCTCGGATGTTGCATCTGGCATTCTGGACCACACTCATGCCAGTGAACTTTAATGGGATTTATTAGTAGTCATATTGGTACTCTGTATCAGCAGGTTCTCAAATGTAAGCACTTGTACTTGGTTTGAAGAAAATGGGGTATTGGTGCATCCCTACTAGACACCTAGGAAAAGTTCAGCTGTCTGAATGCATAGATCCTTATGTTATCAGCGAAAGATTTAAGGTTTGAACTGGAGAAATATTCATCAATCCATTTGACCCTTCATGAGAAATTCATCCTTTCAGATCATGTAACTATGAGTTTTGGTGTTTTTGTAGCATTGTTGCTATGTGTTTTTAGTGTAAACAAACCACAACCAGCTATTTCACTCTATCATGGCTTCAATTCTTTGTAGGAGCTCTGTCTACCTTGTCTTTATCATACAGATTACCAGAACTTCCCAACGAATGAAACATAAACTCAAGCTAAAATGAGCTCAACTGGCATGTTGTTGTTGGATTGTTACTAAGCAACTGCAATCTGGATGAGTAAAACTCCTTTTGAGATTTGATTTACCCGCAAAATGAAAGGAGCTATCTGAGAAGTAGGGCTGGACGATATAGGAAAAAAGCATATNGAAAATTTAAAATACATGATTTAAGTTCATGCCTTGCCATTTTTAGCTTTGGTTCAGTGATCGGATCTATCATATACTTTTGATTAACTACATACAAGGTGGAAATTCAACATTTGATTGCATGGATCTGCGTTTCTGATTGGTTGAAGTAAAGATGGAAGTAATAAGACACGTGATGGGCTATTATAAAAAAAGGAAAGGAAAATTTTTCTATCAAACTTTTTATCTGTATTGACCCACATGTCCATTGATCAATATACAGTCATGGACAAAAATATTGGCACCCCTGCATTTCTGTCAGATAATGCACCACTTTTCCCAGAAAAT
>JAPMNP010724748.1:0-11706 GCA_029874935.1 Atherina boyeri
ATCTATCTATCTATCTATCTATCTATCTATCTATCTATCTATCTATCTATCTATCTATCTATCTATCTAATCAGTCAAGTAAATCGTGCAATAGAATCATGTATAATCCTATAGCTTTATTTAAGTAGCCTACTGTATATTTGCTACACTATATAGCATGTGCATGACTGGGGCAGTTACATATAATATGATTTCTCTGCAACATAATACCATTCATCTCTGCTATTTTCCCAGAGTGAATAAGCTGCAGTCAGTGACCCACATCTCAGTGCAATGAACTGCTTAACTCAGACTGTTGTTTTATTCAGTGCACTCACTGTCAACAGACGGGTGAGGAGGAGGATGGGGGGCGGGAGCTCACACTTATCGGCCACCGTGATTGGTTGCTAGACTCGGCTCCTCTTTGCCATTGACCGCCGGCGCTGTCACTCTGGATCTGTTATCATCGCTTCCCGCGCCATTCGGCGTGCACGCGCAAGGGTACCAGGCACGTAACCGTTAGGAGACTGTCTGGAGTCTGTCTGAAATTGATAAAATTGGAAATGGAGTTTTTTACAAGGCTCTGCGCATTTACAAGGAACCCGCCTGGTGGGAAATGGGATCTTCGCTGTCCTCCTCAGACGTCCTCGCCCACGAATCGTCATGCTCAGACAAAATATATATATAAATATATATATATATATATTTTTAAGATAAACGCTGTGAAAGTTTCTTCTTCTGCAGTCTATCAGCAGACAGCTCTTTATGTACAGGTAGGCAAGGCAAGCGCCAGAGTGCAAAGTGCTTAACATACAGTAGATATGTCTGTATTTAACTGTTTTTAGTGATGTTTAATTGTAAATATTAGCAGTGCTTAAAAAGAAATTTTCTGGCTTATGGTTTAATTGACCCCGTCTAACAAACTGTATGAAGTAGCTACGATGTATTTTTTTTTTTGCTATTGAAATAATTTGTATTGCTATTCATTGACGTGTTTTTGTGTGTGTAAATCTATCCAAATATTAGCAGAGCTAATTTGTTGTGTGGACTTGACCTCATTCACACCACTTCAGGAAGATGCGCAGGTGACGCACCTTTGCTGACGCGAAGTTTTTTTATTAACCCCACGCGCGCTTAAGGTGTTAACTCAGCAGACACCTGAGGGAGAAAACCTACCTTCAATGGATTAATCAGTTCGTTGTTTTTAACCCTTAAAACCACAATATCACAACTGTATTGATAACAAAGCACTGGGCAAGCATATGTAGAGCAAGCACAATTCAAGTTTAGGCTGCTACACAAACGTGTTTTTATGGTACATGAATCATGTCTCTCATTCTTTTCTTTTCCCATTCGTGTTTATGCTCTGCAGGAAATCAGCCTTCATCACTGGAGTTCAAGTGGAGTGCACCATCCACAAAACAGCATTTAAGTAAAAGGTTTGTTGTTGTAGTTTAAGATAGAAATTGAATGTACACTTTTAAAGTGTTGCTGGTTTGTATGAAGGAGTTGGATTTAATGATTTTTTATGTCCTCAAAACACACCATTTATATGGTGCTTCTTGATTTTTGAAGTCTAAGCAGTGTAGCTACATCTTTTATCCTCTCTTGGTGGGACTGTAAAGTAATCAAAACACACGTTTTCAAAACAGACGCAGAAAAAACTTTATTTATTAAATTTTACTCACAACTCTGCATCATCAAACTGAACTGAAATTCTTTAGCATTTTCAGCACCATTTTGTCCCTCTGTTCTAACTTGGGACATATTTTTAATCTGGTTTGAACAATGTCTGTTTATGTTTAATTGTCATACAGTTTCTATTCTGTGAAAAAAAAAAAAAAAACTTTACATTTCAGGCGAACACACAAAAACACATGTTAATAAAGATTGAACAAAAATCTAAATAAGCTGTGTGCGATAGTGCCGGTGTACCTGATCTGCTGCTGCCACAGACTTGTCTAGACGCTTTTGCCTTGTCACTGCAGTTGTCTGCAGACAGTGCAGTCATATGACTTGGAGAGCTTTCCTCCCTCCTTCCAGTGTCTGCTCTTTTTGGGCAAGATGGCTGCTAAAGCACTATTGCTACTCATGACGTATATGATAAAATGAGGGGCAAAGAAACATGGGAAGGATGGCGATACACTGTATGTAATAGAATGCAAGATAAAATGCCTAAGCAAACAGAGCTAGAAAGATATTGAATGTAGAGCCTTTTATGTATATTTCTTACCTGAATTTGCTCTGTTTGCTGTATTTAGACCTATTTATTTAGCAGTTAGCATTCTTGGGTGAATGTAACCCTGCAACTGGACAGTTCCATTTTTCCATGGGATATTCTACATGTTAGTTTTGTTTTTTTCACTCGTTTCTCAAGTGGTGCATATTTGTCTTTTTTGGGACGTTTGGTAGCCATTTTGTCTGATTCATCAAAGCCAGTGGCTTGCAGGGCATGAATCAATTAGAAGAACCATAATGTTTTTGCATGTTAGATGCATGGCTACAGATATGTGTTTATTATGTTGACATATTCTAATATAGCATAACGGGAAAAACGGCATCTTTTTAAATTAAGCCGCATCTGTCGAATGTTTTACATTAACTTACAGGACTCACACTTACAGTGAGTATCTCTATTACTTTGCAAGGTATATGAAATAAAAAGTCAAACTAACAACCCCCAGCGAGGGACAAGTTCCTAGTATTTGAAAATATATTTTTAAAATCTGTTTTATAATTTTGTATGTATGCAGACTTTTGGAGTTAAACTTAAATATAAATCAAAACAAATCTAACCTAGTGGGATTTTTACTGGTTGATAAGGCAGCCAGTAACATATTCAATTTTAGGTGTTGTGATGCTTTGCAGCATTGATTGATTGATTTAGATCTAATTCATTACTACTGTTAAAACCAGTGAAAGATATCTCAATACCCACAATTGCTAACGTCAAATGGTATGCAACATGATTGAAAATAAAATGACTTATGTACACATAAAGTCTTCTTTAATAAGCGGCAAGTTTCTATTAGTGTAACGTTGCTTCACTTACACCGTGAATTTACTTTCATAAGAAGTAAAAAGTAGTGTAAAGTGAAAGGAAATTCGATTTTTACATAATTAGAATTATTATGATAATAAATAAAATGAAAAGAGTTGTAACAACTTTTTCATGGTCTTTTTTTTTTTTGCATGAACAAGGCAATTGATAATATTAAATTTGGCTTTTAAAAGTGCCCCGAGCTTCATTCTGACATTACAAGTTACTTCCACTCACTAAGTCTGTGATGTTTATCTGTTTGCTATATCATTGACCAGCCTAGACAGATCTCTTCATTATCACCTACTCGGTGCAAACTTGCCTGCTGTCAGACTGCTCCTTTAATCTACTATCTTTTTTGCCTAATGATTTTTGAGAGGTTGTTGATTGTGTTTTAATTGGGGCGTGCAGCCACACTTAAAACTTGCAGTGCTTTTACAGGCCTGTCCAAAACTCGATCCAGTGTCTGACAAAAATGACAGGAATTGCGATTAGGGAGGTAAGAAATGCGTGCAAAAGCAGAATTTTAGGCTTGTGAATTAACTTTGATTTTGCATTAATAAAGTGGCAAATACAGTACTAATTATATTTGTTAAAGTCCGATGTTACTAGCAGTTGGTTATTTGTTTCGACAATATAGAGTTATTTAAATATTATTGAATATGATTTTCGTTTTACATATGTGTGGTCCATTTAATTAAATATAAAACTTTTACTTGTAATGGTGACTATAATGATAATTGAGGATTGTATTGTGTGATCTCTGCTATTATGCAGATAATTAGTTAAAGTGACATATAGCTTGAATCTATTCTAAAGTAAAGTTATATGTAATGCATGTTTTTCTAATTATGAATATCTGAGCAACCACAGCTCAGTTATTTTTAAACCATTTTTATGATCGTTAACTGCTGCTAATAATTTCCATTTTGAAATTATCTCACTGATATTTGCAGCCTATACAAGACCTGATTTATGTATGCACTACGACTACTTGAATACAGATATAGTTTGTTGTCTATGCAACATAACAGTGTTTATCTTATCTCTTAAAGGGACACACAGTTGTTTGCTCACACTTTTCTCTTTCATTCTCACAGGAGATTCTGGGTTTGTTGCAGCCTGTCATGCCTCCATGTCTTCAGTCCAGGAGCATACCCACCCAAATGGTAAGAACTGTGTTGACCTGTTCATTAAAGCACATTTGGACTCGTTTAAAGTTGAGAAAAGCAATTCTTGGAATACTTTAAGATGCTGCAGTGAGTGAATGTGTTTGCCTGAGGGAAATATCACTCCACTGCACACAGCAGTATTTACAGAGGTTGAGCTCCAGCTTGCAATGCCAGTTCTGTGTGGTGTGATGCCGAGAATTGGCTAATCAAATTCACTGCTGTCACTCAATCATATTTTATTAACACTGATTTTTGATCTCTTCATAACATAATCATGGATATGGAGCTCGTAACTTTCACTTGAGGCTTAGCTAGAAAATGCTGATGCAAGAGACACTCTGAAATCTCCATCCTGTTTTTCTATTGGTCCATTGTCTCCACCCACAGTGAGGTCACGAGGTGTAACATCATGATGATGCCTGGTGAAAACAGGCTTTCATCTAGCTTCTAATGCTTCCTGGGCTTTAATGAAAAGATTTGTGGGTCTATTTCTGTGCAAATACAACTTAAAATCTGACCGTGCTTCAAAGCATTGCTCTGTAGAACAGCAGCACCTGCTTCTGTCAGCTGTAAATGGAGCAATGTTTATCTCAGCAGTCGCTGCTGCGTAATGGCACAGTTTCATTTGACACTGGTGTGCCATATTTTTAATCAAGGCTTTCCCTGTATTTTAAAATGTCTCCTGGCTATCTGCCAGAACACGGATCCACTTGCTCATTTCCCGAGAGCACAACTGCACAGCTGTGACCCTTAGCTGGTCTTAGCCATCAAAAACTTAAAGCCATCAGCATCCATTTTAGGTTTCGGTGAAAAGGGAGTATTTGTACTCAAGCTTGAAGAAAATAGAATCTGATCTTAGTTTGATTAATGTGAGAAAAAGCCACAACTTTTACAGAGTGGGCGAACTTTTTCGCAAAAAAAATTAGAAAATTGTTATGCACAAAAAGGATGCCAGTGGTTAGAATTGTGGCTTATAATTAATAGCTTAATTTATTTACACTGCAGAATTGATGATTATAGTTTTATTTCATCTTAGCATTTTATTTTATTTTGATAATGTTGATATGCAAAATAATATTTATTTGAAAATTATCCCTTTTCTTTTGATGTTTTTATTGAAATGCACAGAAATTATATAACAATGTTAAGCTTTCATTGAATTTAAGCATACTAAAATAACCAGCATTTAAAAATCAAATTACATGTCTCAAAATACAGTATATATAGTTTATACTTTTTATCGTTACAAAACAATGCAAGCCATAAGTTCATAAACTAACGTGCTGCATAAATGAATTTAGTAAGAATTAATCTAAATCAGTAAATACGTATTTTGTCTCGTGTTTAAGTTTTCCATTTTGCATTTTTTATCGAGTGTGTTTTTCGGGGAAAATAGATTTGTTATGGCTGCGTTAAATTTTTATTTCCTCAATCTAAATCGGACATTTTAAAAATATTTTCATCAGAAATGAAAATGCAGTTTTATTTCGATTAATGCATCGCAAACTCGACACTAAACAAATGTTGCATTATTGAATTGTTTAATACACTCAATGTTAACAGTTTTTTTCCAGATATGTGCGACCATATTTCTACATTAATTCTTTTATATTAATCGTTTACTTCCGTGGCACGCAATTCTTTTTATTTACATGAGCTAAATACATATGCTAAAAAAAAAAAAACAGAAAACATTTTATGAATATCATGTGTACTTTGAATTGAAGTAAAGAGCGACATTATGCCGTGTTACTTCCGTTTTATGTTACAGGAATTGAAAATTAAGGTTTAATACTTAATGAAGTTGCATGGGCTGTAAATACACATCAATATAAAGACCACCCATTGCAAAATTTATTTGAAAATACCGCAATTTGTGACGTGGGATGGTTAGTTTGTCTTACGGAAAGGTTTAGGTCACCTTCGCCCTCTTAAATACTTGTTTTCCTTGACTGTTAAGACTTCATACGAAAGCCAGACAGTGTTCTGATGCCACGTAACACAACAGTAGCTGTCAGTAACATTAAGCTGGGCCTCTGCTCTGTTGCCACGAAAATAGAGGGGGAAAAAAGGCACCTTTGGGTTTATGCATGTGTTGTGGTGTCACGAGGAAAGGAGGCAGGTCGGGGTTGCCAAACCTATAGATTAATGTCAGACTAAGTGGATTTTTTTTTCTTCTATTATTTTGCACTCAAACCTGTTGACTTTTGTTGAAGGGGACAAATGAGTTAACTTCATTCCATTCTCTTTTGCTTGTCCAAGGAGTTTTGATTTTGTAGTTGCAGTTTAGATAGTTTTAAGTAAATTATTTCAAATGTTTTGCGACTTCATTTTTTCAAAATTAAATTTGCCGGTTTGTCCAAACACAAACATGTTCTGATAATACAGCTATATCGTTTATGCTTTTTAAAAATGTATTTATTTATTTGATTCTTAATCAACTAATCGCTGTTTACTGTTCTGTATTCTATATTGTATTCATGAAGCCTTAATAATTAAAAGATGGCATTTTCTCATCCTGTGGATTGTCAAATCTAGTTTTTCTTGTTAAGATAAAATTTCGTTGTTATGAAATTTATTTTTCGTCAACATCAACATTATTTCTTGGATGTAATAGACATTTGTTTATTGCCACAAACTAACCGAGCACAGGTTTTGAATTTAATCTGAAGCCACAGCATCACATGAATATTACGTCCTCATTTAAACAGGGCTGCCTGAAAATCCACTCTGACTATAATGTAAATGTCAGTTATTATTTTTGAGCTTCATGAAAGGTAAGTGCTCTCGTTGGTGGAGATGTAAATGTTGTGTATTTGCCTGCATTTGTTTTGAACTGTTTGAGATCCAGCCAGTCTTCAGATGTGCACATGCTGCATGTCCGTTCCCAGTCAGCAGCGTAGCAGTGACAGCTTCAGTAGTACTTCCTGTTTTCATTTCACTGCAAATCCATCGCAGGCTTTTACATGGGGTGTGCTCATCTATAACACCCTCATAATGGTACAAAGACGGTCAGGGCGACTAATGTTTGCAGTGCGAGGCTACATGCCTGCTTAATCGGAGCAGCAGCTTGAACAAGTACTTACCTCCTGGGAAGAAACTTTTACCTGGGAAGAACTTTAGCACATTTAACTCTTGAGTTTCACTGAGTTCCTCGACACTTCAGAAGTTACACAAGGTTGTGGAATAAAACCTTCCCAATATAAGGAAATAGAGCAGTCTGAGTTATGATTTCCCACCTAAACAGTGTTTAAGCCACAGTGTTGTTCATAGGAGTAGATAGTTTAAAATTTTCAAGCAATTGGATATTTATGCTTGTCAATTAATAGATTGCTTTTTCATTGTTATACATAAGTGATCCCAGTAAGTTTTCTAACTTAGGCCCACGTTGCTCTACCCCGGATTTACACATGGCAAACAATGTTAAACACTAGTACGAAAGGTTGAACTTAAAGCACACAGTGCTCTTCTGAAACTATTCAGCAATTATTATATGGAGCTGGGATTTTATCAGATTTAACGGCTGATATTAATGCCACATGGTGTTATTCTGCTATCATTTTTATTCTTGAAGCTACTCAGCTGTAAAGAGGCTTGGAAAAGGTGTAACTTGTTGCATTAACTTTATATTACTTTAAAAGTATTTTGAATATTTTGAATTGGTGCCCCTAACGTGCAGCTGCATTACAATTTTTCCAGTGCAGGAGCTTTGCAAAAAGTTTCCCCCAAAGTGGGATATGTGAGACTTGAGGGCGTACTTGCATTTTTCCTTAATTGGGGCTTATTCTAACACACCTTGAATACCTGCTTTCACGTTGCCATTTGACCTTTTGTGAATTAAGACGGCAAGGCAGAGTTAGAGCTCGTCAACCCTGCAGTACATCATAGTGAGGGGAGGCTGCACCATGACTAATTAGTAAATCTCACTTCTCTCTAAGGTGAAAAAGAAAATGATTTCCTTTGCAGGGAACGTTGGGGTTGATGAGTAAATACCCACCTGCACGAAGTTGGAGTAACCTAATAAGTCTCTCTGGACTTTGAAAGTGAATATTTCATATTTCACTGATCTCTAACAGCTTTTCTGCATGTCTCGTATTTGACTCTCCACAAGCCTTCTAAGGTGGCTAAGACTGCATCCACAGACTTCAGGATCTATCCTGTGTCACAATGGTGTGGAAAGGTCAGGCCTAATGAAGTCGGGGGTGCGACCCCTAGTATTCAGTGACTTTGCATGGGCTCCCATCCCACTGCTGCAACCATGCCGGTTAATCCCTTTTTGATCCTAATTGATAGGCATTAACATGATCCTTATCCAGGAGCTGTGTTTTGTCTTCCACAGCCCTGCTCTCTGGGTGTCAATGACACAAAGTGTGAAAGCGTTAAACCAAATGTGAAATTGATATTTTTCATGTTTGTGTGCTTAAACTTTGGCTGTGTTTCTAAACAGTCATGCAGAAGTGCTCAGTGTTCAGTATTTGCCCTTTGATGCTCTTAACAGGACTTAAGCACATAACCACTGGAATCCAACTGTGATGTGAATGGTACCAGCCCATTTCCAGATTGTTTCCCTTTGAGTCCTTTTATCTTCATGACTAAACGATTGCTACCTTTAACTCTTAACTAATTACCCTCTTTAAAATGTTCGTGCAAACTTTAAGTAAGGGCAAATGCCACTTTTATGAAAGTTCACACACTGCATGATATCTGAACAGGTGTTATGCCTGTTTCCAAAGACTTTGCGTCACCAACTTCTAAATTATAGCTTGCTTAAACCAGATGTTTGTTTTTAAATCTCAAGAAAATTGACAAATCCATCCATCCATCCATTTTCTGCCACTTATCCGAGGTAGGGGAAGTAATCTATGTAAAAGATAACTTGGTCATGGACAACTTGCCTATGTTCAGTCTTAAGAAGACTGATTTAGGAGTGAAGTCCAGCCTGCCATTTGTGCACCTAAAGATATTTTGTTTTATTCAGTCACCTTGCACATCACAGTGGATGCCTTTGAACCTGAATGTCTTAGATTTCTGAACAGATTGTTGTGAATATTTCCCCACACCTCCAACATGACAGCAAAGCAGGACTAATAGCAGTTGTTGCCCCAAAGAGAACAGAGTTATTTTGTGACTTTTGCCAAAACAAAATGTAGCCCTAACAGGACTCCAGAAACTTTTGGACGGTGTGGATTTTAACACTTTTTGAAATGACTTCTTTATTCTGCAGCACAATTGAATTATTTTCCGGAATTATTTGCCTGTGCACTAGGGATGTGAATCTTACAACAACTCATGATTCCATTGCGATTCTTGGGGTGACAATTCGATTCACAATCTCTTAGTAAAAAAAGGTGCCAATTCCAGTCGGGCTGGGATGCTTTTATCCCCCTTCGATTCTCTAAAATTTTTTAGTTACTGATTCGATTTAAATTGCGATTCTTCAACATTGCCGATTTTTAATGAACTTTTTAACACCAAACCATGTGAAAGAGATGAAGGATGACGATGTTTACAGGAGCCATATTTCCCCAAAAATGCCCATCTCATTTAATTATTTTTAAGATTTATTCAGCAGCAATATATTTGAACCAGCAATTCAAACTCATACTCTCTTTTCAAAAATCTTTTCTGCATATAAAAAATCTATGAAAAATATTTTCGAAAAGACAAACTTTTCTGAATGTTATACTTCCCACATCTTAAACCTTTCTAACAGAATAAATGAAAAGTGTATGGACTTTCTGAAATAAACTGTTACATACTTCAATATACTTCATATTAAAGTGAACTTAAACCCTCTTTTCAAAGCCTGGACTGTATGGTTAAAAAATATTTAAATTATAGATTTTTTTTTTTAGAATAAAAAAAGGGATTGAAAAATCATTAAACAATGAATCGCAATTCTTATGTGAATCGATGCACATGAAATTTGGGTAATCTTTTTTTTCAACTAAAGGATTGTTTGATTTTTTTCCCTTATTTCCTACTTTAGAAAGATTTTTGGACATGTATGAGTCTTTAAAATGTCCAAACCATTTTCTATGATATACCGGCTTCTTAAAAAAAAAAAAGCCTTTTGTTGACAGCCATATGTGATTTTCTCTATTCTCAGTATACGCAAACCTGTACAATTAAGAAGCGTGTCTCGCCTTTGTGCTCAGTAGTGTGCAACAACCCACTTTAGCTGTAAAATGCCAGGTGTCATGTTGGTTCTTGTTGGTTTCACACAGCGATTCACGTCCCTCCCTGGAACGCATTTCTCAGGTCTCCATAGAATTGAGTGCTATTTCCAGTTTGTTTGCTGCACTGAATAATGAGCTCTCTGTAAGGCCTGATGACATAATTTGGAGATAGTTAAAGAAAAATAACTAATTACGGAGTTCAGACACTACAGATTGGGACTGCGCTCATGTACTCCACTTGACTGGCACCACCTGCCCTCTATATGTCACACTCGCTTCACATATCCCTCTGCTGTGAAACCGAGCTGGTGTCTGGCAGTCCTGTGCAACCCCCAGCAGATGCATGTGCAATGACTTCAGGTTGGGCTGGACTTGATAACACTGCTGTTATTTTGGTTTGTTTTTGCCCATTAGCAAATGATTAGCAAGTGATATTAAGTTCTGAGAGTATGTATGAAGAAAGATTCAGTGACAGTAAAAGTAAGGAAACTCTTCTCACTGTGGTTGCTATCTTTAGTGGAAGGGTAGGAAAGTTTAGAATGGCAGAACACTGGAGAGAAAGTTATGGCAATACAGTCTTTGTTCCTTTATGCTGTAGGAGTATCCTAAATCTGTGATNCTGGAAGGTATTCGTCAGGTGTTTATTTTGATCTGCAGGTAGAAAAGCTTTTGGTTTTCCAGCATTTTTTTCATGTAAAGTGTGAGGGGGGGGGAAGTAGACAGCATGCGTGTGATCGTGTGCATACTATATGAGGAGTTTGCTTCACTTCTGGTTGTGGCTGCATGCGAATATCTTTACACTGCCAGTTTTTTCAGGCAGAAGGAAAAAAATCATGCAAAGCAGTTCATGAATACAAGAACAGCAAAATCACCTGAGCGTATAGAAAACAAGGTTCTAACATTCATGCAGGTATTGCACCACTGGAGAAAGTTCAAACACATTTAGCGGTTTTCTGGAGCTGTCAGGCTCCCACTCATTTAATGAAATATTTTATGTTCTTATGATTCAGCAGTGTGTTTATATTATTAACGATCATCTGGCAGAACACTTGCCTAAAAACCAAACAAACTCCAGAAACATTCCGGCTGCAGCTGTCCTGTAATTCTGAATTTACTTCCTCTTTTTTTTATCAATAATTGCAAGGCCAAAAACTACTCCTCAAGTAAACAAAGAAAAACAAAAGTCAGCCACTTGAGTCTGTTTGACTGTGTTGAAGGTTCGGCTTTTACACACTTAAGGAACCAAACCAAGTGAAAAAGTGCAGCATCAAAACACTTGAGTTTCTGTTGATTTACTGTTCAACTCTTGTCTGAATGCAATTCAGCACACTCAGGG